>JAJOOF010010303.1:0-42441 GCA_029582545.1 Solanum lignicaule | reverse complement strand
ATTTTAAATCAAATTTAGAAAATATATTGGCGTCATATAATCTTGACAATAAATCCTTTTTATTTGGAATAGGATACCTAATCCATTTTAAAAATTTATTTAAAGGTTTATAATTTATAACTAACCTGGGAACACCGCGTTCCTTTTCAGCTGCATTATTGACACAAAATGCAGTACAAGACCAAGGAGATTTTGAAAGTTTTATCAAACCCTTTTGTAATAAACTATCAAATCCAAGATGTAAGTTATATAATACATCTGACCAAACTATTTTGGTAGAAACTAATTTCGCTAAATCTAAGGACACTACTAGAAGACCTATTAAATGGGAAGAAATTAATGTTCCTATTACTTGAACTTTGGATTATGTTATACCCAATTTATAATGTTCCTTTCAATGTCAAACTAATTTCGGTAAATCTAAGGACACTACTAGAAGACCTATGGGAAGAAATTAATGTTCCTACTACTTGGACTTTGGATTCTGTTATACCCAATTTATAATGTTCCTTTCAATGCCATTCCCATTTGATAGTTTGTTACAAAAGGGTTTGATAAAACCTTCAAAATCTCCTTGGTCTTGTACTGCATTTTATGTCAATAATGTAGCTGAAAAGGAACGCGGTGTTCCCAGGTTAGTTATAAATTATAAACCTTTAAATAAATTTTTAAAATGGATTAGGTATCCTATTCCAAATAAAAAGGATTTATTGTCAAGATTATATGACGCCAATATATTTTCTAAATTTGATTTAAAATCAGGTTATTGGCAGATCCAAATATTTAAAGAGCACTCTTATAGAACTGCTTTTAATGTCCCGTTTGGACAATACGAATGGAATGTTATGCCATTTGGTTTGGAAAATGCTCCTTCTGAATTCCTGAAAATTATGAATGATATTTTCAACCCATATTTAGATTTTATCATTGTTTATATTGATGATATTTTGGTTTTATTCAAAGAATCTTGAAATGCATATTAAACATTTAGACATTTTCAAGAAAATAGTTATACAAAACGGTTTGGTAATTTTTAAACCAAAAATGAGTTTATTTCAAACTGAAGTCCAATTTTTAGGACATCTTATTTGTCAAGGGAAGGTTACCCCTATTCAACGATCGATTGATTTTTCTTCAAAGTTTCCTGATGTTATTACAAATAGGACGCAATTACAGAGATTCTTAGGAAGTTTAAATTATATTTCCCCCTTTTACAAGAATTTATATCGAGATTTAGTCCCGTTATACGACAGGCTAAAAAAGGATCACAAAACACCTTGGACTGATAGTCTCACCAATTTGGTCAAAAATATTATGCTTCGTGTTAAATCCTTGCCTTGTCTAACGCTGGCTAACCCTGCATGGCAGAAAATAGTTGAGACAAATGCGTCTAACATTGGCTATGGAGGAATATTAAAACAAATCAAATCGATAGGAAATCTGGAAGGGAGTTATCACTTTCCTTTTTATAATGGATTTCGAAATCAAATGGGGCTAACTGTGCCTGCCACCTGGCGAATATCAATTTTGATGCATCGTGTTTGAAGTCTTTATCAAACATATATTTGACGGATTGTGCATCTGTTTTTATCAAAAAATTTTGATTGTATAAATCATCTTGAAATTTCAAAACACACTTGACGATGGTTAGCATCTCAAAACAGGATCTCCGAAAAAGAGCGGTAGTCCGCGCGGTCATCTTCAATCTAGCTTGTCAACATCCGTATTCAAGGAAGAAATTTGAACCGAAATACATACAAATTTTTATATAGTTTAATGACTATATGGAAGGATCTAATCCTTTTACCCAAGCAAAGGGCCTGTCAAGATTCAAATATGTATTGTTAGTGAGCCCATGTATCTAGCAGTTCTAACCGGGTATAAAGCACCCTTTTAACTCCTTATCGGGTTGAGACCACGGCTGTCTAGACGGAATCACTAAGACAAAGCCACTAACTTGTTGTATTGAATCTGACTGTACCACCATCTCGGAACCAAGTAAAGAAACCATATATAAATTTATTCATATTTAGATAAAGTATAGATCTTTCATGGTAGATATAAAATTGAAGTTAGTTATCCGACATAAATATAATTATTTAGCCGGACATAGTTAAGGCTTAGATTAGAGAAGAAAAGTACAGTAAATAAAAAAAAGGATACCTTGTGGCCAAACACTAGGGCCTATGGAGATACTTTTATTATAACTCTGATAAGGCTCCGACAAGCTCACAAATTACAATAAGAGAGAAAGAGAGTTCTTTACAAGAGAAGAAGAGAGAGAGGGTTGTTTAAAACCTGTCTCCCAATAACTAAAACTAAGCTTATTTATAGAAGAAAAGGGAATCTAGAAATAGTAAACATGGGTCCTTTGTCAATGGGTCCTTTATCAATGGGTCCTTACAACAGTATATCTACTGTTAATCAACAGTGTTTCTAGTGTTGATAGAGGCTTAAAGATAACCTTATCTTATCTTTACATCTTATCCTTCATTTTCAATTCTCTAAGGAAATCTTCTGCTTTTGACATCATATCTTCTGACACGATTTTCTCCGATGCACAAGGCAGGGCTTCTTGAGCATCATCTGCAATATCATCACTTGTTTCACTTCTCATCGAAGTGTCCGACTTTTCATAGTGAGTGATATGAAGGAGCAAATTCTTTCTAACTTCGTCCAAATACTCCTTTATCATTTCTTCTTTATTTCCATCTTTAATGGAAATTCTCCTGGCAATATGCTTGACGGAGTTGTCAGCAACTATTCCTTTGTGAGGAGTAGTACCATAATCTTGGATTTTTTGAGAAATAGAGTCCATCAATTCTTGGCCATATAATGATTTATTCTTGGGATCCTTCTTCATTAATTTATCCCAGAAATTATTATAATGAGTCCGATATAAACACGAAATTTGTTCTTCGATAAAACCTACTTTCGGAGTCCATTTATGGATCCATGGGATGGAGAACTCTATAAATAAATAGATTTGTTCAATTTGCTCCTTATAACAAATATGATCTGAGTGGTATAAATTATTAAGGTCTAGTGAAACCTTAACCCAGTTTTTGTATAATTTTAAAAAGGGATCAGGCAAGATCTTTGCCGTTGGACCGTGGTATGACCACCAGTTTAAGAACCAATTAGGAATTGGGTCAGCAAATATCTTTGCACAAACTTTGATGGACCAAGTATGTTTATGCCTCTCATTGTTATAGTAGAGGACTTTACTTAAAGCGTTAATATAATCCCAATAATTGAAGCTAGTAGGGACTTTGTTCAGGCTGATCTGCCTTTCTTTCATCGAGGATATACCCCAATCTTCGATTGATATAATCTATTTTATGATCATTTTGGATAAGTTATAAATGTTCTCGCTAGTGTTATATTTTGAGAAGTGCTTAAATTCAACACTACCCGTATTCATCAAGATGGTCTCGTAATACGAGTGGGTTTTGTATGGCTCACCCGGGAAGTATAATCTGTTAAGTAAGTATCGTTGGAATATCTTCCAGGGTTCTTCTTTCCTCTGAATCTTAGAGTTTTCAAGAAGAAATATCATTTCTTTCTTTGCTACTCTTTCTTACGATCTAATATCATCAATATCGTCTTTAGCAATATAGGCAAAAGTATCACTTTGCTTCTGTGACAAATATGCCTGTAGGTCCGCGTAAAATGGGCTATTTTCTGGAATATCTTCCAGTCTGATGGATGATGATACCTGAGATTTTTGCGCTTATCAAGCTCATTCCTCCTCGCTATAGAACTGGTGAGTTGGACGAGGATCCGTATGATGATCCTGAAGATGTTTTGGGGATGATCTTCCCCTTCCAAGCGGGTTATTTTCCCTGCCTCGACCCTTGGTTACCCAAGGAGGGTCCATCCTACAAACAAAGCATTTTGTTTTAATTATCTAGAAGATCATAATCATTATAATAATTCTGAAAATAATAGTTTATGCCTTCAAAATCGACGACAGCTTCAATATTATGAATGGTGAATATATCTAGCACCATGCCATCTATAATATTCCATAGAATAAGTTCCTGTACATCTCGGTTGAGCGGAACTACCTTTAATATAGTAACTAGAGTTTTATCAGTGAAGAAAGGGGCTAGAAAACTCATAGCTAAGATGATAGATATTCTCTTGACAAGAAATCTGGAAGGAAGTTATCACTTTCCTTTTTATAATGGATTTCGAAATCAAATGGGGCTAACTATGCTTGCCACCTGGCAAATATCAATTTTGATGCATCGTGTTTGAAGTCTTTATCAAATATATATTTGACCGATTGTGCATCTGTTTTTATCAAAAATTTCTGATTGTATAAATCATCTTGAGATTTCGAAAGACACTCGACGATGATTAGCATCTCATGAGCTACCGTAGCATATTTCTTTTGAGCATCGGTCCATTTTCCAGAACGAAATCAAATAAGATATTCGTTCTTATAATGAGGATTGATTTTTTTTAATATTCCTCGTTAGCCAATGTTAGACGCATCTGTCTCAACTATTTTCTACCATACAGGGTTAGCCAGTGTTAGACAAAGAAAAGATTTAACACGAAGCTTAATATTTTGGACCAAATTTGTGAGACTATCAGTCTAAGGTGTTTAATGATCCTTTTTTAGCCTGTCGTATAACGAGGCTAAATCTCGAGATAAATTCTTGTAAAAGAGGGAAATATAATTTAAACTTCCCAAGAATCTTTGTAATTGCGTCCTATATGTAATAACATTAGGAAACTTTGAAGCAAAATCAATCGATCGTTGAATAGGGATAACCTTCCTTTTGAAAAATAAGATGTCCTAAAAATCGGGCTTCAGTTTGAAATAAACTCATTTTTGGTTTAGAAATTACCAAACTGTTTTGTATAACTATTTTCTTGAAAATGTCTAAATGTTTAATATGCATTTGAAGAGTCTTTGAATAAACCAAAATATCATCAATATAAACAATGATAAAATCTAAATATGGGTTGAAAATATCATTCATAATTTTCTGGAATTCAGAAGGAGCATTTTCCAAACCAAATTGCATAACATTCCATTCGTATTGTCCAAACGGGACATTAAAAACAGTTCTATAAGAGTGCTCTTTAAATATTTGGATCTGCCAATAACCTGATTTTAAATCAAATTTAGAAAATATATTGGCGTCATATAATCTTGACAATAAATCCTTTTTATTTGGAATAGGATACCTAATCAATTTAAAAATATTATTTAAAGGTTTATAATTTATAACTAACCTGGGTACACCGCGTTCCTTTTCTGTTGCATTATTGACATAAAATGCAGTACAAGACCAAGGAGATTTTGAAGGTTTTATCAAACCCTTTTGTAACAAACTATCAATTTCTTTTTTGCAGAATTCCACTAATTCAGCGTTCATCTGGCAAGGACAAGACTTAGTAGGAATATCATCCTCAGAGAAATTATCTTCATATGTAAGAGTGACAATATGCTTTTTCTGATTCCAAAACGCACTAGGATGATCAACACAAATATCAATTGCTATTTGTTCGAAAATTAATATAATTTTTTCCTGTACTTCAGTTGATTTTAAAGTATCAAATATATTCATGCTAAATAGTTCAAGTTGTAACGAATCAACATGCTTTTGTTTCATATTAATCAAAACATTAATATCCCGAGAAATAGGATCAGTGATGAAAGTATAACTAATAGCTCGGTCTTTGAAAGTAGAAGAAAATCTTTAGCAATTATGCTGGTAAAAGGATAAATAGCATTTATAAAATGCGTTCCAAGTATATTTGGAGGGTATAACTAATTTTTAACCAAGAAAAAGAAATGCGGAATGCAAACTTTATTTTGGCAAATACGCGTATTAGGCAATTTATACTTTATATCTAAAGCATGTCCAGAAGCAGATTTGACCGTATGAGTTGTTTTTTCAAAATACTTGGTCGGTACAAGACCTTCCTGAATGCAACTCACATCAGTACCATTATCAATCATAGTAATATCAGTTATAGAGAAAGTATTATCAATCAAAATGGTGCATTTAACATACCATTTATGTGCAGTCACAATTTGCATCATTCCTAAGAACATATCTTTTCTAGGATCATAATTAACAGATTTTGCAAGAGTATTATCTGCAGGAGTATTTTCATCAACGACATTCTTACCTTTGCTATTTGTTGTCTCAATCTGAGTAAGGCGAAGATCACAAATCATTTGATTTTGTTTAAGAGATTAATCTCACTTTTCAAATTTTCAATTTCTCCTTTTAAATCATCAAAAGTGGTATCGCGTATAACAACATGTTGTTTAACTAGTCTACTATTTATTTCTGATAAAAAGTATGGTGTAGAATACTCAAATTCAAAATCCTTTTTTTGGTTTTTCAATAGGTTTTGAAGAACTAGCACTGTTATTAACAGCACATTGAATAATTTTATCACGCAAATCATTAACAGTAACTTCTTTCAGAAGTTCAATCACATTATCAGAAGTAATGGTATTAATATTCAAATCTTCAAATTGAGATTGTAATTTATAAAATTCATCATTTTCACATGAGCAAATATCTCAGTGGCACTTGTATGAGTTCATAGTAACAGGCTGCTTATCCTCCGAAGACTCAGGCAATTCAGTGTTTTTTTCTGAACCTGAATCAGAATCATAATCGGACTCAGAACCAGAGGTGTAAAGGAAACTATAAATCTTGTCATGGACCTCCTCATCTAGTTCCAAAGAATTCAGCTTTTCAAGCTTACAATTGGTTGCTATATGCCCAAACTTACCACATTTTTAGCACTTGATCTTAGCGAGTTCACGCCTAGACCTATTTTTTGTAAATCGATTAGAAATACGATGAGCTCTACGCTTTTCATGCTCTTCCTTAGACCGTCGTCTAGACCTTTTTCTCCTATAAGGTTTATCTGGGTTGGAACCACTAGAATCTCTATATTTGGTCTGCTTACCTGAATCTGGTAAACTAAACTTGGCACAAAAGTCTCCTAGCTGAGTTCTTTCCCTCTGCTTATCAATCTTAAGGTGTCTAGAGAGCTTCAATTCATTGCACAGATTAAAACCTTCTTGAGTGCAAGCTCCTCTTAATTTCTATAAGTAAACAAGTTATAAGGAATCGCTCCTTGCAGATTCCTTAGAGTTTTTTTAATTCTCTTGGCAAAGAAAGGGGGCAAACCATCTATAAACTTAGCTTTCTAATGTTCCATACCATTTTCTGGAAGTTCCATCACTCGACTCATATAAGTATCTTTACACCATCGAAATTCTCCCAAATGTCTACATCGTAGACCATTCAACAGGCTGCGAACAGTTTCATACTGATTGGTAAATCTACCATTGAAATGTTCTAATATTGTACTAGGGTATAAACATCATTTTCCCTATTCTTGACTAAAGCCATGCCTAAGTTATCAACTCTTTCATTATCAGCGGTAGCATTTACTATAGCCGCCTTTGCCTCAAAACTCATATAATTGTCCCATCAACCTCGTAGCTGGCCAGTAAAACCCGCAATTATCATTTTGCAAATATTTCTATCTATATTTTTAGTAATTTTACAGATAGTAGCATACATCAGCATACGATGAACCATAATAGTTAACTGTCATCAGTCAATCCATCAAGGTTCTATTAATAAATTTTGGTACCTCTATAAGAGGTGTTCGTCTGATTCTAGTTGCGTTCCTCTATTAACACATCTTGAGGAGTGGGTCTAGAATAGTAATAACTTTGCATGATGGGTTTATGAGCAAACTGAGTAGTATTACCACTACTCTTCTTAGGATAACCACGAAGTTTTTTAAACCCTAAAGCAACATGATCTTTATAATCAACAGCCTTTTCCATTTCATCAGCAAAATCTTCAAATAAATCCATGGGTTTGGCACTAAATTCAGAAAACATTTTATCAATAAGTTCTTCTAAATCAAAAAGAGGTTTAAAAAAAAATCTTGAATTTCAGGGGCCCTTTGTACATGCGTAGGACGTTCTGAAAGCTGTTTTAAAGTAGAAGCTTTCTCAGAAGGTTTTAAATCAACTTTCATCTGAATTATCAAAACAGTGAGTTCATCAAGTTTTTAATTAAGAGAACTAATATGCTCACCCAAAACTTTAACTTAAAGTCCCAAATAATTATTTTGAGAAATCAAGTTATTAATTTCATTGATTCTGACTGCCGCAACATCTTCTTCTACAAATTCTTGAAAAGCAGTAAAAGTAATACCAGTATTATTTGGTAAAATAAAAGATGCCTGCGGGGGATAAATAGATTTAACAATATTACCTGATTCATCTTTATAAGATCTTTCAAAGACGTTGATGAACAACGGTAAATAAGTGGTTATAAACCAAGGAACAAAGAACATAATATGATTATGCAAAACACAAGCTTCATAAAATTCATGACAGATATTATTCAAATCCTCAGTACTATAAGTGTCAAAAAACCAAGTTTTAAACTGGTTCCATTTATCACTTGAAAATTCATTTTGAATATATTTTCGTGCCAGCGAACCTGGACTAAAATCAATTTGGTGTGCATCCATCATTAAGTATCATTAGGATTAAAATCCATTTTGGATGCAGAAGGAATATCCTTATCAGAAACATCAGAATATTTATCATTTACTCAAACTATATGTAATCGAGGATCAATTTTGATTTTATCTTTATGAGCAGATATAATAGATGATAAGGTATGCAAAGAAGCAGCACAATTACGAGCCGGACCATAAATCGGTTCAATAGGTGAAATATGCTGGATAGCAAGTCTTCTATTAGAGAATGAATGTCTATTATAAGGAACACTCTTTTCATCAAATTGAATGCAAATCTTACCATCAGAATTCTGAGTAATATGAGAATATTCTAAATTAGTGACTGCATCGGTCATTTGTGCAAGAGGTACAACAGATTCTAAAGTTCAAGTAGTACGAAAATTAATTTCTTCCCATTTTATAGGTCTTCTAGTAGTGACCTTAGATTTGGTAAAATTAGTTTCTACCAAAATAATTTGATCCGATGTATCATATAATTTACATCGCAAATTTAACGTAGCAAGCAGTTTATAATAGATACGATATGACAAACAAATCAATTCAGATCCAGGTGCATAATTATAACCATGCGTTTTAACATTCAAAGTTAAAGCATCTAAAATATTAGAATCAGTCTAAGATAACTGCAAATTAAGCTGATTATTGAAATATACTGGGCCATAAGCTACCGTGGATTCAATCGAACCCATCAAAGATTGTCAGAAATTCAAATTTCTCGCATCGCGAAGTGCAACTAAAAATGTCTCAGGTAACCCTTTAAGGGTTAAAGACTTAAAAGCAATTTGTACCATGCCAATATGCAAGAACTTGTATTGAGATTTATATAAATCAATATCTCGCTTATTTAATAAACGAATAGTCTGTTCAGACGAGTTTAACGCCAAAGATTGCTCAGTTGTTTCAATCAACTGTTTATGAGAGATTTTATCAAACCAACCGTAGTCATAAATGGTTTTAATATCAATTTTCGGGATAGTCCATTTGTTTAACGAATAAAGGTTTTGAGGTATATCTACCTCTTCCAGTCGAGTACTTTTAGTACTAGTTTCTCCTATATCCATGATCAAGCGAATATATCTATGCCGAAATACTTCACATCAGTCTCATATTTACCATGAAAGTTCCTAGGCTCTAATACCAACGACACAGGATCTCAGAAGACGGGGGGTAGCCCGCGCGGTCATCTTCAATCTAGCTTGTTAACATCTGAATTCAGGGAAGAAATCCGAATCAAAATACATACAAATTTTTATATAGTTTAATGACTATATGGAAGGATCTAATCCTTTTACCCAAGGAAAGGGCTTGTCAAGATTCAAATATGTATTATTAGTGAGCCCATGTATCTAGCAGTTCTAACCGGGTATAAAGCGCCCTTTTAACTCCTTATCGGGCTGAGACCACGGCTAACTAGACGGAGTCACTAAGACAAAGCCACTAACTTGTTGTATTGAATCTGACTATACCACCATCTCGGAACCAAGTCAAGAAAGCATATATAAATTTATTCATTTTTAGATAAAGTCTAGATCTTTCATGGTAGATATAAAATTGAAGTTAGTTATCCGACATAAATATAATTCTTTAGCCGGACATAGTCAAGGCTTAGATCGGAGAAGAAAAGTACAGTAAATTAAAGAAAGGAAAAGTACCTTGTGGCCAAACACCAGTGCCTATGGAAATACTTTTATTATAACTCCGGTAATTCTCCGGCAAGCTCACAAATTACAATAAGAGAGAGAGTTATTTACAAGAGAAGAAGAGAGAGAGAGGATTGTCTAAAACCTTCCTCTCAATAACTAAAACTAAACTTATTTATAGAAGAAAAAGGAATCTAAGAATAGTAAAAATGGGTCCCTTATCAATGGGTCCCTACAACAGTATATCTATTGTTAATCAACAGTGTTTCTACTATTGATAGTGACTTAAAGACAACCTTATCTTATCTTTACATCTTATCCTTCTTTTTCAATTCTCTAAGAAAATCTTATGCTTTGGACATCATACCTTCTGACACGATTTTCTCCGATTCACAAGGCTGGGCTTCTTGAGCATCATCTGCGATATCATCACTTGTTTCACTCCTCATCAAAGTGTCTAACTTTTCATAGTGAGTGATATTAAGGAGTAAATTCTTTTTGACTTCGTCCAAATACTCCTTTATCATTTCTTCTTTGTTTCCATCTTTAATGGAAATTCTCCTGGCAATATGCTTGACGGAGTTGTCAGCAACTATTCCTTTGTGAGAAGTAGTACCATAATCTTGGATTTTTTGAGAAATAGAGTCCAACAATTCTTGGCCATATAATGATTTATTCTTGGGATCCTTCTTCATTAATTTATCCCAGAAATTATTTTATTAAGTCTGATATAAACACGAAATTTGTTCTTCGGTAAAACCTACTTCCGGAGTCCATTTATGGATCCATGGGATGGAGAACTCTATGAAGAAATAGATTTGTTCAATTTGCTCCTTATAACAAATATGATCTGAGTGGTATAAATTATTATGTTCTGGTGAAACCTGAACCTAGTTTTTGTATAATTTTTAAAAGGGATCAGGCAAGATCTTTGCCGTTGGATCGTGGTATGACCACCAGTTTAAGAACCAATTAGGAATTGGGTCAGCAAATATCTTTGCACAAACTTTGATGAACCAAGTATGTTTATGCCTCTCTTTGTTATAGTAGAGGACTTTACTGAAAGCGTTAATAGAATCCAAATAAGTGAAGCTAGTAAGGACTTTGTTCAGGCTGATTCGCCTTTTTTTCATCGAGGATATACCCCAATCTTCGATTGATATAATCTATTTTATGATCATTTTGGATAAGTTATAAACGTTCTCACTGGTGTTATATCCTGAGAAGTGCTGAAATTCAACACTACTTATATTCATCAAGATGGTCTCGTAATACGGTGGGTTTTATATGACTCACCCGGGAAGTATAATCCGTTAAGTAAGTATCGCTGGAATATCTTCCAGGGTTCTTCTTTCATCTGAATCTCAGAGCTTACAATAAGAAATATCATTTCTTTCTTTGCTACTCTTTCATACGATCCGATATCATCAATATTGTCTTTAGCAATATCGGCAAAAGTATCACTTTGCTTCTATGATAAATATGCCGGTAGCTCCGCGTATAATAGGCCATTTTCTGGAATAGTCTCACGAATGATGATGCTTGAGATATTTTTGAGCTTATCAAGCTCATTCCTCCTCACTGTAGAACTGGCGAGTTGGACGAGGATCCGTATGATGATCTTGAAGATGTTATGGGGGATGATCTTCCCCTTCCACGAGGGTTATTTCCCTTGCCTCGATCCTTGGTTACGCAAGGAAGGTCCATCCTACAAACAAAACATTTTGTTTTAATCATATAGAAGATCATAAGCATCATAATAATTCTGATAATAATAATTTACACCATCAAAATCGACGACTTGTTTAATATTATGAATTGTGAATATATCCATCACCATTCGATCTATAATCTCATAAATAGTTGATTAAAACAACTGAGCAATCTTTGGCGTTAAACTCGTCTGAATATACTATTCATTTATTAAATAAGAGAGATATTGATTTATATAAATCTCAATACAAGTTCTTGCATATTGATATGGTACAAATTGCTTTTAAGCCTTTAACTTTTAAAGGGTTACCTAAGACATTTTTAGCTGCACTTCGCGATGTGAGAAATTTGAATTTTCGACAATCTTTGATGGGTTCGATTGAATCCACGGTAGCTTATGGCCTAGTATATTTCAATACTCAGCCTAATTTGCAGTTATCTTTGATTGATTCTAATAATTTAGATGCTTTAACTTTGAACGTTAAAACGCATGGTTATAATTATGCACATGGATCTGGAAAGTGAGTAGAATGAAGTTTTTTATAGACGGTTTGCCCCCTTTGTTTGCCGAGCGAGTTAAAAAAACTCTAAGGAATCCGCAAGGAGCGATTCCTTATAACTTGTTTACTTATGGGAAATTAATAGGAGCTTGCACTCAAGAAGGTATTAATCTGTTCAATGAATTGAAGCTCTCCAGACAGCTTAAGATTGATAAGCTCAGGGAAAGATCTCAACTAGGAGACTTTTGTGCCCAATTTGGTTTACCAGATTCAGGTAAGCAGACCAAACATAGAGATTCTAGCGGTTCCAATCCAGATAAACCTTATAGGAGAAAAAGGTCTAGACGACGATCTATGGAAGAACGTGAAGAGCGTACAACGGGACATGATCTCTGAAGACGGGCGGTAGTCTGCACAGTCGTCTTCAATCTAGCTTGTCAACATCCGAATTCAAAGAAGAAATTTGAATCGAAATATATACAAATTTTTATATGGTTTAATGCCTGTATGGAAGGATCTAATCCTTTTACCCAAGGAAAGGGTCTGTCAAGATTCAAATATGTATTGTTAGTGAGCCCATGTATCTAGCAGTTCTAACCGGGTATAAAGTCCCCTTTTAACTCCTTATTGGGCTGAGACCACGGCTGGCTAGATGGAGTCACTAAGACAATGCCACTAAATTTGCTGTATTGAATCTGACTCTACCACCATCTCGGAACCATGCCATGAAACCATATATAAATTTATGCATATTTAGATAAAGTCTAGATCTTTCATGGTAGATATAAAAGTGAAGTTAGTTATCCGACATAGATATAGTTCTTTAACCGGACATAGTCACGACTTAGATCGGAGAAGCAAAGTACTGTAAATATAAGAAAGGAAATAGAAAGTTCATTGTGAAGAAGAAAGATATTCTCTAGATAAGAAATTTGGAAGAGAGTTATCACTTCTTTTTTTATAATGGATTTCGAAATCAAAGGGGGCTAACTGTGCTTGCCAACTGGCGAATATCAACTTTGATGCATCATGTTTGAAATCTTTATCAAACATATATTTCACTGATTGTGCATCCATTTTTAATAAAAACTTTTGGTTATATAAGTCATCTTGAAATTTCAATACGCATTTAACGATGGTTAACATTTCATGTGCCACCGTAGCATACTTCTTCTAAGCATCGCTCCACTTTTTGGAATGAAATTGAATTAAATATTGGGTTTTATCATGAGGATTAATTTGTTTCAATATTCCTCTATATCCAATATTAGACACATCTGTCTCGATTATCTTCTGCCAAGCAGGGTTAGTAAGAGTTAAACAAGGCAAAGATTGAACACGACGTTTAATATTCTTTACCAACTCAGTGTGACTATGTCCCATTAAAAGCAGTTCTATAAGAGTGCTCTTTAAAAATTTGGATCTGCTAATAACCAGATTTTAAATCAAATTTAGAAAATATATTGGCGTCATATAATCTTGATAATAAATCCTTTTTATTTGAAATAGGATACCTAATCTATTTTAAAAATTTATTTAGAAGTTTATAATTTATAACTAACCTGGGAACACTGCGTTCCTTTTCAGCTGCATTATTGACATAAAATGCAGTACAAGACCAAGGAGATTTTGAAGGTTTTATCAAACCCTTTTGTAACAAACTATCAATTTCCTTTTTGTAGAATTCGACCGATTCGGCGTTCATCTGACAAGGATGAGACTTGGTAGGGATATCATCCTCTGAGAAATTATATTCATATGGAATAGTGACAATATGCTTTTTTCGATTCCAAAAAGCACTAGGATGGTCAGCACAAATATCAACAACTATTTGTTTAGAAATTAATTTAATCTTTTCTTGTACTTTGGTTGATTTCAAAGTATCAAATATATTCATGCTAAATATTTCAAGTTGTAAAGTATCTACATGCTTTTGTTTCATATTAATCAAAGTATTAATATCACGAGAAATAGGATCAGTGATAAAAGTATAACTAATATCTCGATCTTTAATAGTAGCAGAAAACCTTTAGCAGTTATACTGGTCAAGAATAAATAACATTTATTAAAGGCGTTCCAAGTATAATTGGAGGGTATAACTGATTTTTTACCAAGAAAAATAATGCGGAATGCAGACTTTATTTTGGTAAATACGCGTATTAGGCAATTTATACTTTATATCTAAAGCATGTTCGAAAGTAGATTTAACCATGTGAGTTGTCTTCTCAAAATACTTAGTAGGTATAAGAGCTTCCTGAATACAACTAACATCAGCTCCACTATCAATCATAGGAAAATCAGTTATTGAAAAAGTATTATCAATCAAAATGGTGCATTGAACATACCATTTATGTGCAGTAACAATTTGCATCATTCCTAAAAACATATCTTTTCTAGGATAAAAGTTAACAGGTTTTGCAAGAATATTATCATCAACAACATTCTTACCTTTGCTATTAACATCTCAATCTGAGTAAGGCGATGATCACAAATCATTTGATTTTGTTTAAGAGTTTTGATCTCCCTTTTCAAATTTTCAATTTCTCCTTTTAAATCATTAAAAGAAGTATCTCGTATAACAACAGGTTGTTTAGCAAGTCTAGTATTAACTTTAGACAAAGAATATGGCGCAGAGTACTCAAATTCAAAATCATTTTTTGGTTTTTCAACCCGTTTTGAAGAACTAGGACTGTTAACAACAAATTGAATAATTTTATCATGTAAATTATTATCAGTAACTTCTTTCAGAAGTTCAATCACATTATCAGAAGTAATAGTATGAATGTTCAAATCTTCAAATTGAGATTGCAATTTATAAAATTCATCATTTTCACATGAGCAAACATCTCCATGACACCTGCAAGCATTCATAGTAACAGGCTGCTTATCATTAAAAGACTCAGGCAAATCTATGTCTTCTTGTGAGCCGGAATCTGAATCATAATCGAACTTAGAACTAGAGGTGTATAAGAAACTATAAATCGTATCACGAACCTCTTCATCCAGATCTAAACACTTCAGCTTTTCAAGCTTACAATTGGGTGCTATACGTCTAAATTTACCACATTTGTAGCACTTGATCTTAGCGAGTTCTCGCCTAGACCTATTTTTGTAAATCGATTAGATTTAGAATGAGCTCTACGCTCTTCACGTTCTTCCCTAGACCATAGTGTAGACCTTTTTCTCCTATAAGGTTTATCTGGGTTGGAACCGATAGAATCTCTATGTTTGGTCTGCTTACCTGAATCTGGTAAATCAAACTGGGTACAAAAGTCTCCCAACTGAGATATTTCTCTGAGCTTATCTATCTTAAGATGTCTGGAAAACTTTAATTAAATGCACATGTTTATTCCTTCTTGAGTGCAAGATCCTATCAGATTTCCATAAGTAAAAGTATGATAAGGAATAGCTCCTTCCTGAGTCCTAAGAGTCTTTTTAACTCTCTCGGCAAATATAGGGGGCAAGCTGTCTATAAACTTAGTTTTCCAATGATCAAGATCGTTTTTGGGTAGTTCCATCACCCTACTCAAATAGGTGTCTTTATACCACCGAAATTCTCCTAAATGTCTACATCATAGGCCATTTAGCAGAGAACGGACAGTCTCATACTGGTTGGTAAATCTACCATTAAAATGTTCCAGAATGGTCAAGACTAAAGTAGTCTTCTCTATTCTTTATTGAAGACGTTAATATAATCCCAATAGGTAAAACTAGTGGGTACCTTATTCAGATTAATCTGTCTTTCTTTCATCGAGGAAATACCCCAATCTTCTATCGAAATAATTTGCTTGATGATTATCTTGGAGAAGTTATAAACGTTCTCGCTAGTGTTGTATCCTGAGAAGTGCTGAGATTCAGCACTAATAGTACCTATCAAAATGGTCTCGTAATACGAGCGGGTTTTATATAATTCACCTGGGAAATATAGTCCGTTATATGCAGAACTACATGTTTATTTGTCACAAAAGGAAAAATGTGATACCTTTGCTTCCATTGCCAAAGAAGATATTGATGATATCAAATCGTACCAAAAGGTAGCCAAAAGGGAAATAATATTTCTCTGGGAAAACTCTGAAATTCAGAGAAAAGACGAACCATGGAAGATATTCCAGCGTTATCTAATTAACTGATTATATTTCCCGGGTGAATCATATAAAACCCGCTCGTATTACATGACCATTTTGATAGGTACTGGTAGTACTAAATTTCAGCACTTCTCGGGATACAATACTAGTGCGAATGTTTATAACTTCTCCAAGATGATCGTCAATCAGATTATTTCGATAGAAGATTGGGGTATTTCCTTGATGAAAGAAAGACAGATTAGTCTGAATAAGGTACCCACTAGTTTTACCTATTGGGATTATATTAACGCCTTCAATAAAGTCCTCTACTATAACAATGAGAGGCATAAACATACTTGGTTTGTTAAGCTTTGTGCAAAGATATTTGCTGAACCAATCCCTAATTGGTTCTTGAACTGGTGGTCATACCACGGTCCGACTATAAAGATTTTGCCGGATCCTTTCTTAAAATTATACAAAGAATGGGTTAATATTTTTCCAGACCTTAATAATTTATACCACATCGATCATATTTGTTATATAGAAAAAATCGAACCAATCTATTTCTTCATAGAGTTTTCTATCCCTTGGATCCATAAATGGACCCCGAAAGTCGGTTATACCGAAGAACAAATTTCGTGTTTATATCAAACTTATTATAAAATTTTTTGGGACAAATTAATGAAGAGAGATCCCAAGACTAAGACATTATATGGTCAAGAATTATTGGACTTTATTACCCAAAAGATTCAAGATTATGGTACTACTCCTCATAAAGGGGTCATCACTGATAACTCCGTTAAGCATATTGCGAGAAGGATTTCTATCCTGGATGGAAATAAAGAAGACATGATAAATGAATATTTGGAGGAAGTTAGGAGGAATCTTCTCCCAAATATCACTCACTATGCCAATTCAGACACTTTTATGAGATGTGAAACGAGTGATGATGCTCAAGAAGATAAAGATTCGCAACCATGTGGAGATTCGCTACAGCAAACGGAAGATTTCCTATTCAGCCTAAAAGGAAAAGAGGTGTAAAGCTTATCCTAAACAATTAAAGGCACTATCAACAGTAGCAACACTGTTGAACAACAATAGATATACTGTCTCCAGGACCCTGATAGGGGCCCATAACCCCTGTACAAAGATGCTTTTCTTTTTCTATAAATAAGTTTGTTTTCTTTAATTGAAGAGCAGGTTTTACTCAACCCTCTCTCTCTTCTTCTCTTGTAAAGAACTCTCTCTCTCTTATTGTAATTTGTGAGCTTGCCGGAGACTTACCGGAGTTATAATAAAAGTATTTCCATAGGCCCTGGTGTTTGGCCACAAGGTAGTTTTCCTTTATTTTATTTACTGTACTTTTCTTCTCCGATCTAAGTCGTGACTATGTCCGGCTAAAGAATTATATCTATGTCGGATAACTAACTTCACTTTTATATCTACCATGAAAGATCTAGACTTTATCTAAATATGCATAAATTTATATATGGTTTCTTGACTTGGTTCCGAGATGGTGGTACAGTCAGATTCAATACAACAAGTTAGTGACTTTGTCTTAGTGACTCCGTCTAGCCAGTCGTGGTCTCAACCCGATAAGGAGTTAAAAGGGTGCTTTATACCAGGTTAGAACTGCTAGATACATGGGCTCACTAACAATACGTATTTGAATCTTGATAGGCCCTTTGCTTGGGTAAAAGGATTAGATCCGTCCATACAGTCATTAAACTATATAAAAATTTGTATGTATTTTGATTCGGATTTTTTCCCTGAATTCGGATGTTAACAAGCTAGATTGAAGATTACCGCGCGGACTACCGCCCATCTTCTGAGATCCTGTATCATTGGTATAAGAGCCTAGGAACTTTCATAATAAATATGAGATTGATGTGAAGTATTTCGGCATAGATATATTCTCTTGATCATTGCTCTAGGAGATACTAGTACTAAAAGTACTTGATTGGAAGGGGTAGATATACCTCAAAACCTTGATTTGTTAAACAAATGGACTATCCCGAAAATTGATATTAAAACCATTTATGACTATGGTTGGTTTGATAAAATCTCTCATAAATAGTTGATTAAAACAACTGAGCAATCTTTGGCGTTAAACTCGTCTGAACAGACTATTCGTTTATTAAATAAGCGAAATATTGATTTATATAAATCTTAATACAAGTTCTTGCATATTGGCATGGTAAAAATTGATTTTATGCCTTTAAACCTTAAAGGGTTACCTGAGAAATTTTTAGCTGCACTTCGCGATGTGAGAAATTTGAATTTCCGATAATCTTTGATGGGTTCGATTGAATCCACGGTAGCTTATGGCCCAGTATATTTCAATACTCAGCCTGCAGTTATCTTTGACTGATTCTAATATTTTAGATGGTTTAACTTTGAATGTTAAAACACATGGTTATAATTATGCACCTAGATCTGAATTGATTTGTTTGTCATATCGTATCTATTATAAACTGCTTGCTACGTTAAATCCGTGATGTAAATTATATGATACATCAGATCAACCTATTTTGGTAGAAACTAATTTTGCCAAATCTAAGGTCACTACTTGAAGACCTATAAAATGGGAAGAAATTAAATTTCCTATTACTTGGTCAGATCAAACTATTTTGGTAGGAACTAATTTTACGGAAGATTATAGATGGCATGGTGATGGATATATTTGCAAAATGATAATTGCAGGTTTTACTGGCTAGCTACGAGGTTGGTGGGACAATTATATGAGTTTTGAGGCAAAGGCGGCTGTAGTAAATGCCGCCACTGATAATGAAGGAGTTGATAACTTAGGCATGACTTTAGTCAAGAATAGGGAAGATGCTGTTTATACCCTAGTATTGACAATATTAGAACATTTCAATGGTAGATTTACCAATCAGTATACGATGAACCATAATAGTTAACTGTCGATCAGTCAATCTAGGTTCCATTCATAAATTTCGGCACCGCTATAAGAGGTGTTAGTCTGATTCCAGTCGCGTTCCTCTATTAACACATCTTGAGGAGTGGGTCTAGAATAGTAATAAGTCTGCATGCTGGGTTTATGAGCAAACTGAGTAATATTACGACTATTCTTCAGAGGATAACCACAAAGTTTATTAAACTCTAAAGCAACATGATCTTTATAATCAAAAGCCTTTTCCATTTCATCAGCAAAATCTTCAGATAAATCCATGGGTTTGTCACTAAATTCAGAAAGTTTTTTATCAAGAAGTTCTTCTAAAACAAAAAGAGGTTTAAAAACAAAATCCTGAATTTCAGGGGGCCTTTGTACATGCGTAGGAAGTTCTGAAAGCTGTTTTGAAGTAGAAGTTTCCTCAGAAGGTTTTAAATCAGCTTTCATCTGAATTATCAAAACAGTGAGTTCATCAAGTTTTCTATCGAGAGAACTAATAAGCTCACCAAAAACTTTAACGTAAAGTCCCAAATAATTATTTTGAGAAATCAAGTTATTAACTTCATTGATGCTGACTGCCGCAACATCTTCTTCTACAAATTTTTGAAAAACAGTAAAAGTAATACTAGTATTATTTGGTAAAATAAAAGATGCCTGCGGGGGATAAATAGATTTAACAATATTACCTGATTCATCTTTATAAGAACGTTGTAGGATGTTGATGAACAAAGGTAAATAAGTGGCTATAAACCAAGGAACAAAGAACATAATATGATTATGCAAAGCACAAGCTTCATAAAATTGGGAAGATGCTGTTTATACCCTAGTAATGACAATATTAGAACATTTCAATGGTAGATTTACCAATCAGTATGAAACTATTCGCAGCCTGTTGAATGGTCTACGATGTAGACATTTGGGAGAATTTCGATGGTATAAAGATACTTATATGAGTCGAGTGATGGAACTTCCAGAAAATGGGTCCCTACAACAGTATATCTACTGTTAATCAACAGTGTTTCTACTGTTGATAGTGACTTAAAGATAACCTTATCTTCTCTTTACATCTTATCCTTCTTTTTCAATTCTCTAAGAAAATCTTCTGCTTTAGGCAACATATCTTCTGACACGATTTTCTCCGATTCACAATGCTGGGCTTCTTGAGCATCATTTGCGATATCCTCACTTGTTTCACTCCTCATCAAAGTGTCCGACTTTTCATAGTGAGTGATATTAAGGAGTAAATTCTTTTTGACTTCGTCCAAATACTCCTTTATCATTTCTTCTTTTTTTCCATCTTGAATGGAAATTCTCCTGGCAATATGCTTGATGGAGTTGTCAGCAACTATTCCTTTGTGAGGAGTAGTACCATAATCTTGGATTTTTTGAGAAAAAGAGTCCAGCAATTCTTGGCCATGTAATGATTTAGTCTTGCCATATAATGATTTTTGTTATTATTATTATTATACATTTGTTTTGCTATAAATAAGGATGTTGTGGAAAGATTATTATTATTATTATTAAATAGAAACTTTTTGTTAATCAATATTTAATTATATATATTTAATTATTTTTTAAAAAACTCAAAATTCAAACTAATAATGATTTAGCTGGTTACTAATAATGAGTCGTCCTTATCAAACGTTTTCAGTTTTCTTTTTTAATTATTTTAAATGCAAATTAAAAAAACATTAACCAATTTTAATTTTAGGGAATAAAAAGAAACACCGAATGATTTAGTTGGTTACTTCGTTTTCTTTTTTTTTTTGGTTAATTTTAAATACAAATTTTAAGCAAACTGAAATTAATTTTTGAATTTTAAAATTGTTGAATTTTTGTGGTGCTGACACGTGTCACTTTTTTCTTCTCCTATTATATATAGATAGATTTTTTTTAAAAAGAAAATAAGTAGGGAAGCAGGCCTATATATTTTATTAACAAAAAAAAAAAAATATAACTATGGAATAAGTCCCAATAGTTAGGCCTATTTTATAATCTTTAGATCAATCTCTTTATAGGTAATTTTGAGCCTTTATTGTTTTTTCAAACAATTCTATATTTTCTATTTTGAGTCAACTTAGTATTTGTAAGTAGGGTGGGTATTAAATAGGATGTTGTTGAATTTTGGTTTAGAAAATTCTCATTCAGTCTTCATAATGGGGAATTAGATATCAGAGTTGGTGAAGAAACTCAGGGAACTGCTAATAGTTTGAAGTTTGATAAATCAGGTTTGTTTTACCACTAAAAAATTATAAATACTTTTGAATTTTTTTGGTTTCTAATTATGTTTGTTGCTTCACTATTGTAGTGATTAACCTCTTCATCATGGGAGATCCAATATCGAGAGGAGAAGAATTGGTGAAGAAAGCTGAGAAAAAACTCAATGGTTGGGAATTTTCAGGTCCAAATACTATGACGCTGCACATTTACTCCATAAAGTTGTTGATTGCTTCGAACTCGCTAAATCATGTTTGTTTTACCATTACTAATAGATAAATCAACTTCACTATTTTAATATAAGTCGAAATACCTCCATTTGTTTGTTTGATAGTGGAATATAATGTAGCAAGGTCTAAGATGATCCTTAATTAGTTTTAGAGAATTCCTAATTTGTCTTTTGAATAGTGGAATTGAATGCTCATGAGTTAGTTTTTGGGATTAAATTAGGTTCCGGTATCATGTTTTTACTTTCGAGCCTACATGCTCTAGTTGGGTGTGTTAGAGTGAGTCAAAGTCCCACATTGGTTGGGAACAGACGAGTGATTTGCCTATATGGACTTCTGTAATTTTCGCTAATTGAGCTAGCTTTTAAAAATGAATTAGCGTTAGGTGCCAACATATTTTAATGGGAAAATTGGATATAGAAGATCATATAGGCAACCCAACTAGGGTGTGAGCATGCTATAGTTGTTCTCGTAGGATCTATAAAATATGACTCACTATTTTATAAAGTACTAGTTGCTCATTAATCTTACAATGTTTGTCTTTCAGGGGATCAAGTTGGAGTAGTGTATGTTAAATTAGCAAGTTGTCATCTAAAGGTATGTTTTTTGGATTCTTTTCGTTATGACTCTTGTACAAAAACTTAAATTCTTAAAACAATTTTCTCTTATCTAATTAGTTGGATCACAAACATGAGGCTGATCGTGCTTATGATATTGTTGTTGATTACTACAAGATGACGAAAAAATTGAAAAGTTGTATTGCCTTATTGTGCTATAGTACAAATCTTATATGTTGCATGAACGTCTTATGGATATATGTCTATTTCTTGCAGAGGCAATATCATGTCTAGAGAAAGTAACACATTTATTTCTGGACATTGGAAGGCTAAGCGCCACCAAAGGACATTACGAGCTACAACTATATTATCGATGAGAATCCAGATGTGCTCTTTTTGTTGTTTTCAATAGACGGATGCTAAATATTTTCATTATGCGTTTGAAAGATACATAAAAAAAATTGGATCTAGAAAATTGCTAAATTATACGAACACGAGAACAATTTAAAGTTGGCTATCGTTTAATATCAGAAAACAACTAATCTTTCCAGAGTATGGATTTAACATCATCTACAAATCAGTGCAGGCAGAAAATTGCAGAATACTCAGCTAAAGTAGGAATGTAAGATTCTCCGTCTTGAAGTAGTATGTAATACAATTTTGTATTGTTGAACATGGAAATAATAACTGATCAAGTTTTGCATTCTGTATTTGGCACAAAGATATCAAAGATCAATCGCGATGTTTGAGGAGATATCAACATATTCCATCAGAAACAACTTGTTGAAGTATGGAGTTAGAGGGCATCTTCTGAATGCTGGTATTTGCCAACTTTGTAGAGGTGATGTTGTTGCAGTTAACAACATCATAGAGTGATATCAGGTAGAGTATATTTTCATGTCATGACTCTTAAGCTTTCAATGGGACATGATATATGTTTCATTCATCCTAATTTGCAGATACTAGATACAACATTTTCAAGGACGTGTGAGTGCAAGTTTCTAATGGTATGCCATATAGCTTGTATTAACTCTAGGATCATTATGTGTTCCCAATACGATCATTATTTTGTCTTGATATTAATTATGCCAAATCTTTTCCTTTTGAAGTAACAATTTATAAACAGTTATTTATTTTTTATTTAGTAAAAATTGTTTGTCAATAAATGATTTAGTTTCTTCAAAAATCTCTTTCAGTTTTCTTGCCTTCCAAATAAAAAATGGGTTTTCTTACTTAACTATCTTTTACTTAAATTAGTCAAATATTTTAGTAAAGTTGTTGGTCAACCACACGTAAGCAGACATTTCGAGAGCCTAATACCTTCTCAAAATGTAAATTGAACCCCAAACCCTCTTTGGATTTCAAATGATTTTTAATTTCTTTAAAGCTTTTGAAAATCTTAAGTTTTCTTAATTTAATTAAAATATTAAGTGGCGACTATCTTTGAAAATCGATTTTTCTTGAAAACTTAAGTTAAGTTGATTTTCAAAAACTAAAGTCTTTTTTTATTTCTTGGAAATAGAAATGACGACTCTGTTGGTTACTTAATTAAGTTCTAACCATAATGATTTGACTATTTGGCTATTTATTGTTTATTTTTGAATTTTTTATCTATGTTTTAATTTTTTAAATTGCTATAAAGTGTTGCATTCATGGCATAACATATATTCCATCAAACGATACTTCTTTTATTTTCTACTTAAAGGACGATTATGCCGGCCACAGTCATTCATTAACTAAATTGTTCTCGGGGTACCCAGGCAAATTTAGTTGGCCCCTGGATGTTCAATGGTCGCTAATTTCCCCAACCCAAGTAGTTTACTTGGGTCACCGATCCACTACTAATAAAGCCCACTCTTAGTCAAACTAGTGTAAAGCGAAACTCAATCCTGAAAAGTAGCACATTGGCCTAAGATGACCCAACACCCAAGGCGTGTTGGGCCCATTAAAAGACCACCTTGAGTCCAAAGGCCCCCCAGCCCAAACGAACGCTCATACTTACGTGTTTGAAAGATGTATGCACCGTTTGACAAATTGATGTGCCTTGGGTTTGGGGGATTTGCTAATCCTTTGTATGTTTTTGTAGATGACTAAGCAATTTCTGAGTTTCAAAATGGTCAGTGAGACGCCAAACCTTGTTCAGTTTTGATGAGTTGTCTTAATGCATGTCAGAAAAGAGAAATTTCAATTCCTGTATGGGATTGATTTTTATTGTATTTGCAATTTATCCTTTCCCCTAAAGGATGTACCCCTTTTGTTAACTTTGTAATGACTTCTCTAAATTTTTATGGATCTTATTCTAGGGGGGAGCAATAATTTGTTCTTAAATGGCGCAATACATCATTCAAATCGCTAGACCTACCCTTAGCACAAAAGGGTCACATATCTGCTTAGGACGTGATATATGTTTGTATGTTTGCATGTTTTAACTGTTTATGTGATATGTTTCTTGAACGAGGACATTCTAGCTTACCCCTTTTCGACAAGTTTCCGAAAATCTTCACAAATACAGAAAGCAAGCCACTACCTGAATATTTGACCAAAAAATTCTTTGAGTTTTGAGTTTCTTAGCCAAACCCAAGCTCCACTATCAAATCCTAAACCGTACTCTATCATCTCACGAAAGGTTGAATCGCCCGTAAGATGGAAAGAAGCCAAAATGTCAAAGTTGAGTTGACTGATGAAGAACTGATGTTGAAACTACACTGGATGGATATCCGAGAGGTTAAGAAAAGGACAAGGGAAGTATACTTCCTTACTGCACTCGCATTGGCCAAAAGTGCTATGATAGACATGGAGATTGCGTCTAGAACGATGAGATTTGTCGTGGTGGACGAAGAGATAGCTACAACACTAAAGAAGAAAGAGGACGCAACACTGGAGATTTAGAGCCTACGATAAAAATACCTTTCGCTTGATGAAGAGGCTAATGTTACCATTCTTGAATATAATAAACCTAAATTTGACGAAACAAAACCCAAGGAAGAAGTTAGTGACACGAATCCTTTCTTAGGACAATTGAAAGAAGGGAACACAAAAAATTACCCTCCAAGCGTATTGTAAAAACCATAGCGTGGGGGCAGAAGTCATTTCATGTGCTCTTATTTATGAGAATCTTAAGGCTTTAGGTATCCTGAATCCCCTAGAAGGGGCCACTTACAAGGTTGAACCAGAAGACACACAAGAGGCATGTGCCTACCGTTAAGACAAAAAGGGGCACACTATAGAGAAATGCGTGGAGTTAAAGACCACGATCTGCGACCTAATCATCATTGAGAAAATGACATATATGTGGGGTCACTACACTGTCTTTACTTGTGATCAACCGAAACCTGATATGACGATCACAGAGCACACGTTTTGCTATCACTACTTCACACATTTTGAAGATTCACGTGCAAGCATCTACCTTAAATTGGTTCGAGACGGGATCCTAACCCCTCCCAAAAAGAAGACAAGAGTGATCTTTGCCTTCAAAAATAAAATCTTTGATGGTTTCCCTTATCATTGTACAGAGGATCACAACATTGAAACTTGTCTCATGTTTCGTTATGATGTGGAATCTCTAATCAGCAAAGGGAGGATCCAAGTCAAGTCCCCCCCACCCCCCCTTATCGTCGTTGAAGATGCAAACAAAAGAAAGCCTTGGTTGTTGGAAAAAAGAAACCTTGACAAAGGCATGGTTTATGTTTGAAGACTTTTATTGTATGTTTCCAGTTTCCTTGTAATCAAGAAATGAACGAATGAAAATCAAAATCATCTTTGTATTTGAACTACGTAGGACCTGATTTCTCCATCGGAGATATGTAGGCAACCTTTCAAGGCCCGACCCCTATCGTTTCCAAATTTTCTTTTCCCCCTTCATTCGACAAGGAAATGTTGAGTTCACATCAATAGATGCCGATAGATGCAGCAAAAAGACCTTAGCTCAATGTAACTCAACTGTTTATATTCACTAGTCTCAAAATCAAATGAGCAAATTCCTGCTTATTTAAATCAGTCCCCGTTATTCGTGGGTTAACATGTATTCCAAAAAAATAAGTCTTATGTGTTGATATGCCTTTTATGTGATATTTTGCATCATGTTGTCATGAATTAACACTAACAAATTTGCCTTTGAGTTGTTTTCCTTTTACGGATACTTACAACTTATCTGTGTTGATAAACTGGCTGATCATCTTTATTTCACAAGATCTAAGGCTCCCAAAGATTCATTCCTCGATCAAAGTTCATATAAAGGAAATGCAGTAATGGGTGATAACAAGGATGAGATTGGCTTGAATGATGTTGTTGTGGCATAGCCTGTCGCTACTAATCAAAATGAACTAAATATGTAGTTGATGCAGTAGATTGCCGAAATGAGGGTCGAAATGCAAAGAAGGCAAGATTTACCTAATCCAATTTTTGATGTCAAATGCCCAGGGGGTGGAAGACCTCCACTCCACTTTCCTCGTCCAAACACAGAACAAGTTCAAAACTCACCCTCTAACCCCGCTCAACATCCTCCCATCATTGATCTGACTTCACCAAATCCCCATTATGCCTCCGGTTCCTACCAAGAACCACCTTACCCTCAAAGTACCAACATTCAAACCTTCCCTCCTCCTCAATATTCCAACCCGCAAGCTTTACCTCACCCTCAAAGCCAAAATGTTAACAATCTGCAAACCTTTTCCCACCACCAAAATAAGCATACCAACCCCTAGACATTCCCCAAAAATTACCAAGGCCCTCAAAATACCAAGAATCCTTCCATTGCTCCACCCTTGCCTCAAAAGACCACTTTTCAAATCCCAATCCCAAATGAACCCTATGCTAACTATTCGAAGCTCGATCACTATGAGAAACGTGAGAGAGAATGGAGGACAAAGGAAGAGATAGCCAATCTGAATATGCAAGAAGAGATTAAGAAAGCCATGAAGGAGCTGCACTATATTCCTGTGGTCGCTGTTTTTAGTTTTGAGGATCTGTGCATCTATCCAAATTTGGACCTCCTAGAAGGGTTTAAAGTGCCAAAATTTGACATTTTTGGAGGACCAGGAAATCCTTTAGCGCACCTGAGGGCCTACTGTTACCAGCTCGTGGGAGATGGAAGGAAATAAGCTTTATTAATGCGGCTATTTAGCCAAAGTCTAAATGGAGAAGCACTAAAATGGTTTACTTCTCAAGAAACAAGGCAATGGCCTAGCTAGACCGTGCTAGCTAAGGATTTTGTCAAATGATTCACCTACAACGTATAGATCGTTCCTGATCGTTATTCCTTGGAGAAGATCAAGCAGAAATCGACCGAAAGTTACAGAGAATATGCATATAGAGTTTGTCCTCCTATGTCTGAAAAAGAGATAGTTGAAGTATTTGTATGTGTTCAATAGCCCGAGTATTATGATAGGATTATGTTGCTCATTGGAGCAAAGTTTGCAGAGAGAGTCAAAAGTGGTGACACAATCGAAGACGGACTAAGAACCGGGAAGACTGTCCGCGTTGCTGCCGTGTCTGGATCCTTGAGATTTTTGAAGAAGAAGAGAGAAGACGTGTCTTCTATTTCCTATGCATCTGAGGAAAAAAGCCTTATAGAAGTACAAAGGTCATTCTCGACCTTCACAAAGTTCATACATACTTGTTATGTCTAGGATGGTCATCAAACCCCTCCCCAAATCACATTACTGCCCCTCCCCGTAATTACCAAAATACTCATCCTCATGTTTACAAAACTCCACCTCTAATTTACCAAACCCCACCTCTTCACTATCGTAATGCCGCCCCTAACTGTGCAAATGTTCAGACAAATTACCAAACTCCTTCCCCAGTTTATCAAACCCCACCTCCATATTACCAAAATAACCCTCTAAACGACTAAGCTCCATAGCCAAATTACCCAACCAATTCATATCCAAGGTATCAAGCTCCTCATTAAAATGTTCCGAAATATCATCAAATGCCCCCCTTCAACAAGGCAATTACAATTCTCCTCATTCGAGATTTGAGAAGAAGTACGCTTAAAATATTACTCCTCTCAGTAAGAGTCGAACACACCTATTCGAGCGATTGACTGCGGAAGGTTAATTCATCCAGTTGGGCCCAAGCATGTGGATACTAGCTCTAGATTTTACAGACCCGATCAAAGATGTACATATCACTCCAACAATGTTGGGCATGATATTGAGGACTGTATCAATCTAAAGCACAAGATCTAGGATCGGATCGACCAGAAAGTGGTCACTCTCCAAACAGTCGCACCCAATGTTAACATTAATCCTTTACCAAATCATAAAGGCGTCACTATCAATATGATAGAGATAGAGGAAGAGTGGTGCTTGACAAAATTGATAATCCCAGTTTATGCTTATGAGCTCGAGAAGGCTGTGGCCTCGCTAAGCATAAAAGAGAAGAAGGAATTTGTGATTATGACACCTGAGAAGGTTGTTGCCTTGGTACCGAGAGAAATTCCCACTCGACAAAAGTTTGGGATCAAAACAGTTGTTACCCAGGGTATGACTAGATCCGGCAGATGCTACATACTAGAAGAGTTAGCCTAGAGAGGGCAGAAGAAGGATCAATTAAAATGGCCTATCAGTGAGGCCGAGGAGGAAGAGTTCTAGAGGAAAATGCAACTGAAAGATTATTCAATCGTGAAGCATCTGGAGAAAACACCGTCCCCGATTTCTATGTGGGCCTTTCTGATGAGTTCACAACTGCATATACAAGCTTTGATGAAGGCTTTGGATAACACTTATGTGCCCATGGGTACACACAGTGATAATCTGGCGTCTATGATAAGCCAAGTCATTCAAGGGCACCGCATCAATTTATGTGATAAAAGGCTACCCTTTGAAGGCGCAATGCACAACAAGGTTTTACATGATACTATTAAGTATTAGGACAATATTATAAATCGTGTCTTGGTCGTTGAAGGGTCTGGTCTCAATATTTGCCTACTTTCGACTCTCAAACAACTAAACTTTGGCTTGGGAAAGGTTCACCAGAACCAAGTCAATGTAAGGGCTTTCGCTGGAGAGCAAAAAGAAATGTTGGGAGCAATGAATTTGGGAATTGAGGTGGGTCCAGGAGAATTTAGTGTGGAATTTCAGGTACTGGATATCAACACCAGTTACAACTTGCTCCTTGGAAGACCGTGGATTCATATGGCTGGGGCTGTGCCATCTGTCCTCCATTAATTGATGAAGTTCATCTGGAAGGACCATGAATTAGTCATTTATGATGAAGGAAGCCATACCAATGGGTGTGCGCCAATTGTTGATGAGGTATCCTGAGGTTGTGATTTCTACACGGTGGAGCTGGTAAATGTCATCGGTGATGATTTGGCTCCATAACCCCCTATGCCTTATGTTTATAAAATGATAGACATTGTCATGCTCCAAAGCGGTTTTGAACCAGGTTTCGGATTGGGGAAGCATTTACAAGGAATTGTCGAGCCTATTCGAATTTTCGCCAGAGGAGCAAAGTTCAGTTTGGGACATGTCCCTACGGATAATGATGAGGCAGAGATGATTAACAAGAATATTGATTGAGAGTTGGCCAGGTCAATACCTTATTTGTACCAGTCATTTACAGTACGAGATTATGTCAACGATGGTGGTCCCTGGGAAGGAATCTTGGACCTTTTTGAAGAAGTTGATGTAGTCATCGAGGAAGAGGCTAGGACATCAGGCATTCGTGATGCTGAGCTGGAGGAGAAAGTTCCAAACTTGACCTTCACACCACTTCTGCTTCCTCGATCATCTTGGTAGAAATGACATGTGTTTATGTTTGTTTTAAAATTCGGTGGTAGTCCAGAAGAGGCTCGAGACCCACCCTTTTATGCAGTTTTACTTGTTCAAAATTTAAATTCTCCTACATTGTTCTAAGAAGTCTAAATGGCCCTTGGCCATGGCCAAAGTTTGGTCCTTTTGAAGTTTAAATGACTCTTTTATCGAAAATTTGTTTATGTACTTATTTATTTGTATTTTTCTTATCTAACTTTGTTTGTTTATGATTTCAGTACTAATAATTTAAAATCTGCCAACATCATGTCATGTCACAAGCTGAATGAACAAATTGAGGTAGATGATGACGAATGTGAGGACTATGATGAGGAGATTGAGACACCCGAGCATGTTGCTGAATAGTTCAGACAATTTCAGAACCAGCACAAGGCAAATATGGAGGAAACCAAAACAGTGAATCTGGGAGATGATGAGTGTGTCAAAGAAGTGAGAATCAGTGTCCATGTGACTGAAGCTCAAAGAAGTGACCTGGTTCATTTGTTTAGAGAGTACATCGACGTATTTGCCTGGTTTTATAAGGATATTCAGGGCTAAGTATAAACATGGTTTCTCATAAACTGCCGATCAATCCAGATTTCACTCCAGCAAAGCAGAAAACTTGGAAATTCAAGCCAAAGTTGAGTTTAAAGATCAAAGAGGAGATTACCAAGCAAATTGAGTCTACAGTAGTAGAAGTGACGCAATATCCAACTTGGTTAGCAAACATTGTTCCAGTGACCAAGAAAGAAGGAAATATCAGAATTTTTGACGATTATAGAGATCTCAACAAAGCTAGCCTGAAAGGTAATTTTCCATTATCAAACATACATATTCTCATTGATAATTGTGCTAAACATGAGATGCATTCATTTGTGGATTGTTATGCGGGTTATCATCAGATCCTGGAGGATGAAGAAGAAGCAGAAAAAGCAACTTTCATTACGCCTTGGGGTGTATATCATTATCGGGTGATGCCTTTTGGTCTCAAGAATGTCGGTGCTACTTATATGAGGTCAATGACGACCATCTTTCATGATATTATTCACAAGGGGATCGAGGTGTATTTAGAAGATGTCATAATCAATTCCCGCGAGAGTTCGGATCACTTGACCCATTTGAGGAAATTCTTTGATCATCTACGTCGGTACAATTTGAAGCTAAATCCCACTAAATGTACTTTTGGGGTGACAGCTGGCAAGTTGTTGGGATTTATAGTTGGTAGAAGGGGCATTGTTCTTGACCCCTCAAAGATCAAAGCGATTCAAGAGTTACCTCCTCCGAAGACCAAGAAAGAAGTGTTGACTTTCCTAGGAAGGTTGAACTACATTAGTCGGTTCATAGCTCAATCCACTGTGGTGTGTGAGCCCTTCTTTAAGTTGTTGCAAAAAGATGCCCTAACCAAATGGACCGGAGAATTTCAAATTGCCTTTGATTCCATCAAGAATTATTTGTCCAATCCACCGATCCTGGTTTCTCCACGAGAGAGAAGTCCATTATTGCTATATTTGTCTGTCTCGGATAACTAATTTGGATGTGTGCATGGTCAACATGATGAAATCGGGAAGAAGGAGCGAGCCATCTACTACTTGAGCAAGAAATTCACTCCATATGAGGCCCGTTACACTCGTTTGGAGAGGACATGTTGTGCTTTAACCTGGATCGCTCAGAATTTGAGACATTATTTGTCTTCGTATACCACATATCTTATTTTCTGAATGGACCCATTGAAGTTTATTTTTCAAAAAGTGATGCCGATTGGGAAGTTGGGTAAATGGCAAATGCTTTTGAGTGAGTTTGATATTGTGTATGTGACTCAAAAGGTGATAAAAGCACAATCTTTAGCTGATCATCTCGCGGATAATCCAGTTGATGATGAAGAGTATGAACCGCTCAAAACTTACTTTCCCAATGAAGAAGTGGCATTTGTGGGAGAAAACATGTTTGGCTATTTCTTTCTCCCCCATTCTGATTGTATTCTTCTTTTACTGTTTGGCATGCCGTGTTGTTAAGTTTATGCCTCCCTTTTGTTTAGATTTACTCGAAAATGCTTACATTTGCCAGTCAAGTTGGTCTAAAATCTGAGTTTTTTTCTTGTTTTATTTTTCCAAATATTAGTTTTGTTGAAGTTTATTCTTTAAGATCATTTGAAGCCTGATGTCTTTGGTGTTAGTCTCTCATGGTATGGCTTGCTGAATATTTAGTCCCCCCCTCCCCCACTATGTTAATTCCATGTGATTTTGATATATTATATTTGTGGCTTCTGCTTTGAAACAAATAAGGTCCATTTATGATCAATCGCTTTCTAGTAATGTGTAAAATTTGGGATTTCATAAACCATTGTGTGAGATTGTTTTGTTGTTAAGTTTTATTATCCCTTCTATTTGGATGAGGATTTTGTCTAAGTTGTTTACTGCCTAGCTATAGGTTGATTAAGTATTTGATTAATGGTAATAACAAATAGCTCGTCTCGCTTCAGTGGTTATTATTAAGGCCGCCTCTCCTATGAGATGATTATTGGTTGTTTACTATATTGGTTTGAATATTTAATACATTTTTATCATATTTCAAGCATGTTAGATTATGGGGTGTTATATGATATGCCTTGTTGATAGGCAGTTATACTACTTTGTCAATTAATTTTGATAAATTGTGGTATCTTATTGTTATGTGGGTGCTTCTTCTTTTCTTCGTTTGTGTTTCTTTGAAATCTATATATTGGTAGTAGCTTTCTTCTATTTTGAATCATCTATGTAACACCCCATATCCTAAACAGACCAAAAATGCAGATTTTGAGAAGTTGCAGGTGCAACCCACTATTGCTATCCACGGACTGTAAGTCAGACCACGGTCCGTGCTGGTGGTTCGTGGTTCACCACTGCAACCCCTCCCTAAACCCGGCTCAGAAAATCAGTTAAGTCTTGACCAACGGATAGACTCACGGTTCGTAGGTCAAACCACGGTTCGTGGTCTGTGTCCGTGGATTGAGGCCCCCTTTACCCAGCCTCTGACGTGAACGACAGACGACCAGCACAGACCGTCGTTCGATCCACGGCCCGTAGGTCCAATCCGTCGATCACTCAGACAACAGTTAAGTCAAGAGTCTTTTGGTCTTTTCCTATTTCGTTTAACCCCTAAGCTACATCGTTTAGACCCCAAATTATGAGGTTTTAGTCAGTTTAATCCTAGAAACATAACTAGAACTTACCTAAGTCAAAACATTTATCAAAACTTAAAAAATTAGAGTGTAAAATGAGAAGAGAGGTCAAGAACCCTAGTTCAAGAACGCAACAAGGTTCCATCAGTTCCAACCCCGAAATCTAAAGATTTCTCCGTGGAATTCATCACCAAGTATGTGGGATATCACTAGTGGGTTCCTTTCACCCATTAGGTCCCTAGTTTTCTGTCAGTTTCTTGATCCCCTTATTATGACTAGACCTAGGGTTTCTTGAATGTTAGAATTATTGGGTTCTTAGCTGTTAGAATGATCCAACTCAGATTAGTACATTAATATTCAGTTTAATGCATGAATTCTAGAACCCAAGCTATGTATTTATTTCAGTTATGTATGCCTCACTTATTAATGCATCAATATCAGTTTAATTGTTGCATTCTCAGTTTTCATGATCAGTTCGAGCTATCCAATAACTTACAGAAATTTAGTCATAATGTGTTAATTACTTAATCCATTGGGAGTAGCATAATACCGAGTTGGACTAGGGTTCAGCGTACCCAAATAGTCCCAAAACTACTAGCCACGTTGGTTGTAAGTCCCCTCTATAGGCATCATTTCAGTGATCACGACAGCATGCCTATATACCTCTGGCAGGGTATATTGGGTCCTCTGATGGGGCGTATACATCGGACTCCACATTTAGCTCATGTGGTTTTATCATCGATTATTAGTAGCTCCCACAGTTCAGTCAGATTCTATTGCATTGACCATTTATCAGTATATCCAGTATTCAGTTTCAGCATGTTATAAATTGGTCACTCCATTCAGTTATCTCAGCATTCATTATCTATATCATGTTCAGATTATATCATTGCTTATTTGCTTTTTTCAGTTATATGTTATTTCAGCTTTACTCTATCATGCATGCTCAGTACCTTTCAAGTACTGACGCATACGTGCGTTACATCTTCTCGTGATGTAGGTTCAGGTTCTCAGCATCCAGATCACGCTTAGATCAGTCCCAAATCTCCAGTTTAGCAGAATCAGTTGTGAGTCCTCATTCTCTGAGGACAATAGTCATGAATTTCTTTTCAGTATTTATAGTCCTTTAGTTTCAGTTTTGCTAGACTTAGCTGGGGTCTGTCCCAGCATTTCTAGCCAGTTAGAGGTTATTTTCAGACATAGTTAGATTCAACTTAGTATTGAGTTAATATCTTTTTTTGTATTAAACTCATCAGTTTTCATTTATCTCAGTTATAGTTTATGGGTATTCCCCATCTTTTCATTTTATTTATGATTTAGCTTCTGCATCAGTTTATTATCTTCAGTATGCTCATGATCATGCCAGTAGGGTTAGCTTGGGATCATTTGTGGTTCTAGGTCCCGTGTCCGCATCTCGGGGGCAGCTCGGGGCATGACAAACTTTGTATCAGAGCACTAGGTTTAAGTGTCCTAGGATGTCTGAAAAGCCACACTAAGTAGAGTCCTTTTCATGGGTGTTGAAGTGCACCACATCTAATGAGGGCGAGGCTACAAACTGTTTTAGAAAATCTTCATTTTCTTATTACTCTTATCTGCGTAAGGTATGATCGAAATTCCATTCTAACTCGACGCTCTACGTTTCAGTGATCATCCCTCCTCCTAGAGCTAATGCCAAGAACGCAAACGCAGCTCCTCCAGTCCCTGATCAAAAAGTGTCGAATGCAGAATTTAGGAACGCTATTCAGATGTTGGCTTAGAGTGTGGCCAACCAGAACAATCAGCGTGCTCCAGTTCCAGGAAATGCCAATGTTGAGTCAGTGGCAGCCAGGGTGCGAGACTTTGTTAGGATGAATCCTTCAGAGTTCTTAGGATCCTAATTTGGAGAAGATCCCCAAAACTTCATTGATGAGGTCAAGAAGATCTTTGAAGTGATGCAGGTAACTGGGAATGATTAGGTTGAGGGTGATAAGCTTAGGGAACAGGCTAAGGAGACTAAGAAAGCAAGAACAGGTAACTACGAGTATTCCCAACAGAAATCGGGTAATCGAAATCGCTCGCAGTTTCAGCAGAAGTCTTCGACTCCAGCCTCTTCATCAGCCAGTGTTCCATCCTCTAAGTTCCGGAATGATCAGAAAGGTGGAGCATCAGGCTCTAAGTCTCAAGGTAGTGTTAATGGCATCAAAATCTACCCAACTTGCCCGAAATGTAGTAAGAACCATCCGGGCGAGTGTCTTGCAGGAAAAGAATTATGCTTTGGGTATGGTCAGTCTGGTCACAGGTTAAGGGATTGTCTTTCTAGACAGGGTCAAGGAGGAAACTATGGTAGAGCTCAGTCTACAACTTCAGCAGCACCAGCAGGTCGCCCGACTCAGCAGGGTAACTCATCTGGTACAGGTGGCGGACAGTGCCAAAATAGGCTCTATGCTCTTCAGGCTCATCAAGATCAGGAAGATTCTCCTGATGTAGTCATTGGTACATTACGAGTCTTTGATCTTGATACTTATGCATTGCTAGATCCAAGGGCTACTTTGTCTTTTGTAACTCCTTACATAACAGTCCAATTCAGTGTTAGCCCAGAAACTCTTCCAGAACCCTTCTCAGTCTCTACTCTAGTCGCTGACCCAGTTATAGCTAGACGGGTATACATAAATTCCCCTGTCACAGTCTCTCAGAAAGTCACCTCAGCAGATCTTGTAGAGTTAGAAATGGTAGACTTCGATGTCATTCTAGGCATGGATTGGTTACATTCTTGTTATGCCTCAATCGATTGTAGAACTAGGATTGTTCATTTTCAGTTTCCAGACGAACCAATCCTAGAATGGAAGGGTAGTAGCTTAGCGCCTATGGGTCGATGCATTTCTTACTTTAAGGCCAGAAATATGAACTCTAAGGATTATCTCTATCATCTAGTTCGGATCAAGGATTCTAGTTCTGAATCCCCAACTCTTTAGTCAGTCCATGTAGTCAATGGGTTTCCAGAAGTGTTTCCAGATGATCTTCCCGGAGTTCCTCCTGAAAGGGAAATCGACTTTGGAATTATCTCCTTCCAGATACCCAGCCTATCTCTATTCCTCCTTACAGAATGGCTCCAGCTGAGCTTAAGGAATTGAAAGAACATTTGAAAGACCTTCTAGATAAGGGTTTTATCAGACCTAGTATTTCGCCATGGGGTGCACCAGTGTTGTTCGTAAAGAAGAAAAATGGTTCTCTCAGAATGTGCATTGACTATAGGCAGTTGAACAAAGTCACAATCAAGAATAAGTATCCCATCCCCAGGATTGATGACTTGTTCGACCAACTCTAGGGTGCTAGTCATTTCTCAAAGATAGACCTCAGATCAGGTTATCATCAGCTTAGAGTCAGAGATAATGACATTCCGAAGACAGCCTTTAGAACTCGGTATGGTCATTACGAATGTCATTTGGACTAACCAATGCTCCTATAGCTTTCATGGATTTGATGAACAGAGTGTTCAAGTAGTACTTGGACTTGTTTGTTATCGTCCTTATTGATGATATCCTCATTTGCTCTAGGAATGAGGAAGAGCATGTGAGTCATTTGAGAGTTGTTATTTAAACTCTCAAAAATCGCCAGTTATTTGCAAAATTTAAAAGTGCGAGTTTTGTTACAATCAGTTGCCTTCCTTGGGCATATTGTGTTTAGTGAAGGAATTTGAGTAGATTCCCAGGAGATAGAAGCAGTGAAACAATGGCCCAGACCTACCTCTGCTACAGATATCAGAAGTTTCTTGGGTCTAGCGGGCTATTACAGACGGTTCGTGGAAGGATTTTCATCCATAACCTCACCATTGACTAGGTTGACTCAGAAAATGGTCAAGTTTCAATGGTCAGATGATTGTGAGAAAAGCTTTGCAGAATTGAAAACTAGGTTGACTACAGCTCCTGTCTAGACTCTACCAGAGGGTTCAGATGGTTGTGTGATCTATTGTGATGCATCCAGAGTCAGCCTGGGTTGTGTGTTGATGCAGCGAGGTAAGGTTATAGCTTATGCTTCTAGAAAACTTAAGGTGCATGAGAAGAATTATCTGACTCATGACCTCGAGCTTGCAGCAGAGGTGTTTGCACTCAAGATTTGGAGACACTACTTGTATGGTGTTCATGTAGATGTGTTCACAGACCATAAGAGCCTCCAGTATGTACTCACCCAGAAAGAGTTGAATCTTCGCCAGAGAAGGTAGCTTGAGTTCCTCAAAGATTATGATATGAGTGTGCATTACCATCCGGGTAAAGGGAATGTAGTAGCAGATGCTCTTAGCAAATTATCCATAGGTAGTGTAGCACATGTTGAGGAAGAAAGAAGAGAGCTAGCAAAAGATGTTCACAGACTTGCTCGCCTAGGAGTTCGTCTTATGAGCATATCAGATGGTGGTGTAACGGTTCAAAATGGGCCAGAATCTTCTTTGGTAGTAGAGGTTAAGGAAAAGCAAGACATTGATCCAATCTTTCTTGAGCTTAAGGGTGCAGTCCACAATCAGAGAGTGGAGGTTTTCTCCTAAGGAGGAGATGATGTGCTTCGCTACCAGGGTCAATTATGTGTTCCTAATGTGGGCGAGTTGAGACAACATATTCTTGCAGAGGCCCATAACTCCAGATATTCTATCCATCCAGGTGCCACTAAGATGTACCGCGATTTGCGGGAAGTCTATTGGTGGAATAGTATGAAAAAAGATATAGCAGATTTTGTGGCTAAGTGCCCCAATTGCCAACAAGACAAGGTAGAACATCAGAAACTAGAAGACATGACTCAAGAGATTGACATTCCTACTTGGAAGTGGGAAGTGATCAACATGGACTTCATCACAGGTTTACCTCGTACTCGCAGGCAACATGACTCCATTTGGGTGATTGTTGATAGGGTTACTAAGTCTTCTCGCTTTTTGGCGGTCAAGACTACAGATTCGGCGGAGGATTATGCCAAGATTTACATTAATGAGATTGTGAGGTTGCATGGGGTTTCTTTGTCTATCATCTCAGATAGAGGTCCTCAGTTTACCCCTCATTTCTAGAAGTCATTTCAGAAGGATCTTGGTACTCAGGTTAACCTTAGCACAACATTTCATCCACAGAAGGATGGTCAGGCAGAGCGAACAATTCAGACCTTAGAGGACATGTTGAGAGCTTGTGTGATCGATTTCAAGGGTAGTTGGGATGATCACCTTCCTCTTATTGAGTTCGCCTACAACAATAGTTACCATTCCAGTATTCAGATGACCCCCTTATGAGGCATTATATGGGCGTAGATGTAGATCTCCAGTTGGTTGGTTTGAAGTAGGTGAAGCAGCCTTGATAAGACCAGATTTAGTCCTTGATGCTATGGAGAAAGTGCAACTCATTAGAGATAGACTTAAGACTGCCTAGAGTCACCAGAAGTCTTATGCAGATGTGAGAAGAAAGGAACTAGAGTTCCAAGTTAATGATTGGTTTTCCTGAAAGTGTCACCTATGAAGGGGTGATGAGATTTGGCAAGAAAGGGAAGCTTAGTCCCAGATATGTAGGCCCTTACCGGATCTTGAATAGGATTGTTAAAGTGGCTTATGAGTTAGAGTTGCCAGTAGATTTAGCAGCAATTCGTCCAGTCTTTCACATTTCACTTTTGAAGAAGTGTGTGGGTGATCCAGCATCCATAGTGCCATTAGAGACTGTGGCTGTAAAAGATAGCCTTTCTTATGAGGATGTACCAGTTGAGATTCTTGATCGTCAAGTTAGAAGGTTGAGTAACAAACAAGTCGCTTCAGTCAAGGTTTGGTGGAGGAGTCAGTCCGTAGAGGGAGCCACTTGGAAAGCAGAAGCAGCCACGAAAGCCAAGTATCCTCATCTCTTTCCTTCTGATTCCACTCCAGCTTGAGGTAATAGTTCCTCTTCAGTTTTTCAGTCATTCATGCATAAATTCAGTCTTACAATCATGTTCCTTCAGTTTGTACTTGCATTTTCAGCGTATTTGCATTAACTGGAACTCAGTTCAGTCAGAAAATTAGTTTCCAGTGTATAGTGGTAGGGATTGCAGCCCTCTCCCTACATTTCAGTTAGTTTAGTCTTTATTTGAGGATGAATGGTCCCAAGGGGGAGATATTGTTACACCCCGTATCCGAAACAGACCAAAAATATAGATTTTGAGAATTTGCAAGTGCAACCCACGGTTGCTATCCACGGACCGTAGGTCAGACCACGACCTGTGCTGGTGGTCCGTGGTTCACCGTTGCAACCCCTCCCTAAACCCAGCTTAGAAAATCGGCTAAGTCTCGACCCATGGACAGACCCACGGTCCGTAGGTCAAACCACGGTTCGTGGTCTGTGTCCGTGGATCGAGTCCCCCTTTACCCAGCCTCTGACGTGAACGACGACCGACCAGCACGGACCGTCGTTTGATCCACGGCCCGTAGGTCCAATACGTCGATCACTCCGACATCAGTTAAGTCAGGGGTCTTTTGGTCTTTTCCTATTTCGTTTAACCCCTAAGCTACGTCATTTAGACCCTAAATTATGAGGTTTTAGTCAGTTTAAGCTTAGAAACATAACTAGAACTTACCTAAGTCAAAACGTTTATCAAAACTTAGAAAATTAGAGCGTAAAAGGAGAAGAGAGGTCAAGAACCTTAGTTCAAGAACACAACAAGGTTCCATCAGTTCCAGCCCCGAAATCTAAAGATTTCTCTGTGGAATTCGTCACCAGGTATGTGGGATTTCACTAGTGGGTTCCTTTCACCCATTAGGTCTCTAGTTTTCAGTTCGTTTCTTGATTCCCTTATTATGACTAGACCTAGGGTTTCTTGAATGTTAGAATTATTGGGTTCTTAGCTGTTAGAATGATCCAACTCATATTAGTACGTTAATATTCAGTTTAATACATGAATTCCAGAACCCTAGCTATGTATTTCTTTAGTTCTTGAATTACACATGCTAGGTCAGATATTTCAATTATTCAGTTATACATGCCTCAGTTATTAATGCATCAATATCAGTTTAATTATTGCATTCTCAATTTGCATGTTCAGTTCGAGCCATCCAATAACTTATAGAAATTCAGTCATAATGTGTTAATTACTTAATCCATTGGGAGTAGCATAATACCGAGTTGGACTAGGGTTCATCGTATCCAAATACTCCCAGAACTACTAGCCACGTAGGTTGTTAGTCCCCTCTGTAGGCATCATTTTACTGATTACGCCAGCATGCCTCTATACCTCTAGCAGGGTATATTGGGTCCTCTCGATGGGGCGTATACAACAGACTCCACATTTAGCTCATGTGGTTTTATTATCGATTATTAGTAGCTCCCACAGTTCAGTCAGATTCTATTGCATTGACCATTTATCAGTATATCCACTATTTAGTTTCAGCATGTTATAAATTGATCACTGCATTCAGTATCTATATCATGTTCAGATTATATCATTGCTTATTTGCTTTGTTCAGTTATATGTTATTTCAGCTTTACTCTATCCTGCATGCTCAGTACCTTTCAAGTACTAACGCATACATGTGCTACATCTTCTCGTGATGTAGGTTCAGGTTCTCAGCATCTAGATCACACTTAGATCGGTTCCCAATCTCCAATTCAGCAGAATCAGTGGTGAGTCTTTATTCTCCAAGGACAGTAGTCATGAGTTTTTTTCATTATTTATAGTCCTTTAGTTTTAGTTTTGCTAGACTTAGTTGGGGCCTGTCCCAACATTTCTAGTCAGTTAGAGGCTATTTTCAGACATAGTTAGATTTAGCTTAGTATTGAGTTAATATCTTCTTTGTATTAAACTCATCAGTTTTCATTTATCTCAGTTATAATATATGGGTATTCCCCATCTTTTCATTTTATTTATGATTTAGCTTCCTCATCAGTGTATTATCTTTAGTATGCTTATGATTATGCCAGCAGGGTTAGCTTGGGATCACTTGGTGTCCTAGGTCCCGTGTCCGCGGGGGTAGCTCGGGGTGTGACAATCTAGCTTGCCTCCTCTTAAATTAAGATCATGTCCTAATTATTTCCTTATTTCGTATGTTAATGTCGTCTCATCTTTCGTGTGTTGTATGAACTTCTTCCGAGTCCATGGTGGACTTCATTTCTTTGCATTTTCGGATGGGCCATGAATGTCCCAAATCCTCTTTCCCTTGAGTCAGCCATCATGGAAAATTGCAAAACTCGCGTACAGGTTGTAGACAACAAATATGGGCTGGAAATTAAACTTTTCAGGTTTTGGAAAGTTGAAAACAACAGGCCGAGATACATCATGTATACATCGATATACCTGTTGTATATGCTGGTATACAGACAAAATATTGTTATATAGGTCCAAGCCATTAATATACACGGGTAGAGGTCAAAAAAAGAAAAAAGACAGGTTTTTGGGAGTCCAAAGGACACAAATATACGTCGAGTATGTATTAGATATGTAGGAGAATGATTGGTATACATTGGTATACATGATCGTATACACAACACTTTTAAAGGAGATGGGCCAAAGCCCAATTGTTATTTGCACAACAGGTGTGGCGAAATGGGTCAAAAGGCCCAAAATAATTAGCAGCTGATTTTGATTTAAGTGAGCCGAAACCCATGATTTTGACAAATTCAGATTTTAGGACAGGTAAGCCAAAAGCCCAATTCAATTAGATTTGGGCAAAAGACCCAAGTCTATTTCTTTTTTCCCTCTTTTATTACTCATGCTGTATTGATTAACTAACTTTGTTTGGTATTGTGGTTTAATTTGGGAAAATTATGTAACTAAGCTAACTTTTACTACTTAATTATATATTATAGCAATAGTATTAATTAATTATAGAAAAGGATTAATGTTTAAGATAATGGTTAACATGGGTCCCACCACTTTTGTATTGATCGTGTATATTCATATTTCCTCTTTTATACAATTTTTTTTGCTACCTCTCTCCAACTCACTAATCAATTTAGGAAAAACTACCTAACTAGACATACATCCTTACTATATATACTAATATTATCTCTACTTTTAAACAATTACATATATTATCACTTTTAATATTTTATATCACATATTTTTAAAAATATAATTAGATACACAATTCCTTAAAACTAGGATTACTTAATTATCTTTACATTTTAAAAATTAAAATTAATGGTCCAAATATCTTTCTCTCTCATCA
>JAJOOF010010302.1:0-69937 GCA_029582545.1 Solanum lignicaule | reverse complement strand
AATAGAGTTTAAAAAGGTCTCAATTATCTCCTAGTTCTAAAACTAGTTTTTTTTTATTTTTTTTTGTAGTTTTACATTTTATTTTATTTTTTTATTTTGATTCCAACTTCTTTCTATATGTACACCTTATAATCCTAAGACGAAAGTACGAAAAGGCACAAGGTATCCCCTCATGGTAAAATTTTAGCTCAACCTCGGAGGTAAAAATTAACCTCACAGAAGCTCTATATACAAAATTTTTGCCTTGATCCTCTCAGAAAGGTAATTCGGCAACTTGAGCTCATTGTATGGACTGCAAGGCAACAAAATTCGCTGACAGACGGTTCAATGAAGCTGAGAATCACACGTTGGCTAGTGACCGTCCTCCTTTGTGCTTGCACTGGCACCTCCTCTGGCATGTTTGAAGTCATCCAAATTTCGGAACTCTTCTCTGAGTAGTCTATCCAGTTCTGGAAGCTTCTTCAAAGGTGCTCTCTGACCTCGTTGCTGACGAAAATGGTGAAAGGCCCTTCCAGAATGATTGCAGTAGATCATGTTAGTAAGAGCATAAAAATACTTCCAATACAAAATCTAGATATCAACAAAAGCAAAGTTAATGTGTACATATTATCTCTAAACTTACTCTAAATCAGCCCTTCCACAACACCTTCCCCTACACACCCGAGGTTTTACTTTTAACAAAGGGAAAAGGGTGGTCAGATACACTATATGCTCCATTCGTGTATATGGGGAACCCTCCCCACTTTTTATTCGATAGTCACTCAGAACTGAAGTCACTATAAGGTATATGTTTTGTTTTACTTTTAGTCAGAAGTCCTCATGGTTCAATTGGTTTCACATTTAATTATTGAAGGATTTGATCGGCAGCTTCTTCATTTGCAACTTAGGTTACAGGTATATGTTGGTTCCAGTAACACACTTCATTTGCAGCATTAACCTAAGTTGCGCGGATGCTTAAGCAAACAAGCAATAGTCACTCAGAACTAAAGTCCACTATTAAGGTATATGTTGGTTTCAGTAAGGAACTCTTTCAAAGTCCCTTGCTGCTGTGATAGAGGGAAATCCTTGAAGTTTTGCCCATGGGGCAAGAAGGGGTCAAAAGTTCAAGATCATCAATTTCCAAGGTCATTGGTGTAATTTCCTGTGTGATAGATCAACAAGATCTTCACAACCAGGAAGTCCTCTAAAGAAGGCAGCAAAAATTGATCATGGCATGTTACCATGATGCTTCTGCTGACATGCTTAGGCACATGGACTTTGAAAGAATACCGAAGCTATGGGGGTCCCAGGTGAGGAGAATGAGAGAAGAAAAAGAAGATCAAAATGCAAAAGAAGAAACTATGGGAACTTAGAAGGGAAAAAAGAAAAGCAAACAAAATCAAGTCAGGAAAGCAGGAAGGAAGAAAGGATTCAAAGTAAACTCTTCCATTCGTGTTACAGTTGTTATAAATAATGCTGTTATTCAGAAACCATTTCTTAAGGGAGCATTGCCTCTCTAAAATTAAGAGTTTAAAAAAATACTGAACATGGATCACTGAATGAAGTGAATTTAAAATTGGTAAGGCAAGTAATCAGAGGTTTAAAATGATTCAGAAAACATAGGTTCTAACTTGGCGCTTAAACAATTACTATAAAAAAGTATCCTATCTACATGATACCTTAATTCCCAGTGCTTTGATCCTTCAATGTCAGCCGGAGTCTCATAGGTGTCACAAAAAAAAGGGGGAGGAAAGGACACGGAAATGAGAACTTTCAAACAAGGTAAGGTATATTACCAGTACTTCTCAAGGCCGTAAAGGTTTCCCCTATTGTAGGTGTCAAGCGTCAATCTCTCAAAGTCGTCATAAAGGTCCTCTCTAAATTCCTTTTCCAAACCATAACTGAAAAACAAACACAGTATAATGAGCAGTCAAATAAGTATGTCAGAAGGAAAGGGCAACTGACTGCTGAAAAGAAGAGTAACTGTTGAAGTTGCATCACATGGAGGTGGATCTAGAAAAGAACAGCTGAAGAGTTCAAAAGTAAAAGGGAAAACAAAACATGTCATTCTTCCCTTTTTTCCATGTAAGTCACAATGGCACGTAAACACTACCTATAAAATCTAAATAGGCACTCCATCCCATAGTTATAATTTGCAGCTGCATCTTCTTGAGCCATCTTTTGGAACTCATTGTACATAGAACGTATGAACATGTTCCGCAGAAAATACGACCAAAACCTGTACAGTGTATTCATTTCCTGCATGTCAAAAAGATAAGAACCTTTAGAGAAAATTAATTTATGCAATTTAGGCACGCAAGTAGATGGCCAAATGGGCAGTATATGGACAAATAGATGCATCATACATGTGTATATATATGCATAGAGAGAGATGAGTTAGAAACCTCTCATTATGAGTTCAGCCAATTGCTTAGTAAGAATATTGCTCATTCGTAAAGTTCGTAAGCATTCATGTGATTCCTTTCAAGCAATATCAGGTTTGCAAATTCAAGAGAACGGTCCTTTTTGTACAGATCTATTTTAAAATTGGATTTATCAACAAACAGTACCTTTTAGGTAAAGAATAGTACTACTTGTGAAGATTTGTTTCATAAGTGGGTTATAAACAAAGAGTACCTTCTAGGTATGGAAAATTTGCTTTTCTTCATGAGGGCACTGGAAATTTTCTGTGTGTAAAAAGTTGGATAGATTTCTAATAGACCTAATGTTAGAACATTCTAGTAATTTTTTGTTACCATCTTGGTGCAACAATAATAAGATGAGTTTTGACTGGTCAAAACAAAAACCTCAAGGAAATCAATGAAATCATGAAACAAATTTCACTTTATACATAAAGAGATAAGTCATCTTTATTTTCATATCCCACCCCTCAAATGAACTTGCAGAATAAAAGTGATAAATTCCTCGCATTTTATACCCTTATTTTTGATTAAAAAAAAGGAGGAACCCGTATGGATCGGGGGATGCATTTTATACCCTTATATAAGAAGCAATTCACTGTTATTAAATTTAATATATTTCCTCTTTCTTTCCTGTTTGTCATCCTCAACAAGAGGGTGATGCTATTATGAAACTAGTAAATCAAACACAAGCCAATGCAGAACAAAACTTAAGTAGGCACCTCACTGCAACCAACTCCAAGTTTCTTGCGATCATTCAGACAGCGCTTATGATACTTCTTGTACCTAAAAGATGGAAAACCCAAAATCAACATTCAGGAGCGAAAAGAGATGCACAAGGAATATATGTATAAGTCAGTGCACATGCAGAGCCGCACATGAACTGATGCATGCACTTGAATACAAAATGCACAGAACACCAACTCCTTATGAAAGTAAATCTACTCACAGCTGTTGTGTAAAACCATTTTCTTGTAGCAGCTTGTGACTTGGATGCTGGAAGGGTGGAAATGGTTTAGGCATGGAACCCACAGGCGGACTACTACTAGCAAGATTGCTGTGCGGAGAGGCACTCAACTTTGAAGGCCTTGACCTGTAAACAGAAGTTCAGGTTTCATTCTCAAAAAAAAAAAAATCATTCTCAAAAAACAGAAGTTCAGGTTACTAAGTTATTGTGTAACAACCCAGAACTGTTTTCACAATGTTCCTAATAATCATATATTTCATAGACTTGCATTTGCTCTTTGACAAAATAATTATAATCTCAAACATATTACAATACACAACTACATTAGAACAACACCAGGGATCCAGAACATACACATGACTGTCAGGAGGTGTAGAACCAAAGAAAAACCCAACTGAATCGCTAGGTGGACTTTCAGATATTGTTCCTACACTGTTCCGAGAAACGCCATGATTCCGGTAATTTCCAGAAAACAGCCGCTGCTTATGTATTGGATGCGGCTTAGCAAATCCTTTGTTTTGCTTTCTCCGAGAGTTGGAACTTCCAGGACCTTCAGTGTTTTTTCCTCCAGAAGAATGATCGGCATACTTTGATTTTGATAAAGCAGCACCAGTACCAGAAGACCTAGTAATGTCATCTCTAGGATCATTATTGTAGTTGTTAGATCTATGACTGGATCGTGTAGCTTTAAGCTCCTGGAAGATGAGAGATCAATATAATACTGTATAAGTTGAATAGGGAAAGAATGACCTAATTAAAGCAACCACCAACCTGCTCGTAGAAGTAGAGACCATCATTTATTGCAGAAGCAAGCTCAGTAGATATTGGTTTTGATTCTTTTCCAACAGTTCCAGATACCTGAGATGCCCGAGTGTTCTGTAGAAAATCCACACAGATGAGGTAATTAGCCTAATTACACAACACTCGAGCTCATAGTGTAGCAGAAATAAAAGAAAGGCAAAAGAAGTCATGTTTATTTTTGGATTAGGAAAAAAAAAGTGTTTAAACACAACAGCTCATTTTTCCACATGCTTCTCCTAAGCTGCATCAGTTGCAGTATCTTAGCTTTTCCATGAATTTGGCCAAAACTTTTGTCTACAAGGCAACTGATTTTGGAACTTGTTGAATCTTGATGGTACAAACTATCCTAGTCATGCAAATTAAAGGCTGAGCAGATCAAAGACTTGTAAGGAACACAAAGAGAGAATCTAAGGAAAGCATCAGCTTTTACACACCAACCCCAGCTGTTACTAACAAGGCTGCAAAATACAATTACCTTTCTAAAAACAAAAATATAAAGTGACGCATCTAGTGAAATCCCAATAAAATCACCAGTCATATTGACTACAGGAGTCCAGCTTCGGAAGCATAATAATCCTAAACACCATTCCAAATGTACACTCGAAAAAGAAGGGCTCATAGATAATTAGCTACTGCTTGGTGCCTCAAAGAAATTAACTAATTACCTACTGAGAGAATGGAATAGCTAACTAGCTAATGCCTAGTGCCTAAAATAAAGAAATAAATTAATGGCAATTTCAATTGAATTAGTAAACTGACATGGCAAATTCAATTTAAATTAATAAACTGAAAAAAAAAAACAAAGAAATAAAAACTGAAGAAGAAGAAATAAGAGAAGACAAAAACGGGAATTTATACGCACAACAAAGAAGTAAGAATGGGAAAAAAACAGTCTGCTATATACGCAGCATCGAGCCAACACTGTGTGTGATTACTTATACAATTTAGTAACTTCTTTTTTTTATAATGGTATCGTTTAAGTAGCTTGGCCCACCTCGACTAATGACTAATCTACCGAGTACCTTCTAGCTCCCACCCGCACAAGTATTGGTTAACTTTACCAACACCAATACCTAAGAACCCATATAGCATAGCCTCAATTGCAATTGTACATTGGCTCCCAAGGTTGTTACCCAACTCTTTGACTGCTTGGACACCCCCTTGGAGCTTACACTATGTAATAATTAACAATGAAGACACAAAACTGAGCAGTTTGGTGCATTTTGCTAATAGTTATTTGTGGTTCATATGTAGAAACAAACTTCTGCAAAGGCGGGAACCTGAGGTTGTCCATTCACATCCTTTTGAAAACTTCCTCCTAACTCATTTATTTGGAATGCAAAGATTCCATTAAAAGCAAAGCATTTATTGGATATTGGTCCGTGATTGGCATAACATCAATTGCTATATAAATTGAAAATACCTACTCATCCTTGAGCTTAATCATCAGATTGTGTGTCGGAAGGGGAACAAGACATTTCTTTTCATCTTGATTCTACAGTCTATGCAGTCAAGTGCAAGGGACTACAACCTAAAACCAATTTATTGCTACATCAAGTCTTGAGCAAGTTTCCTGTTGCTTAGTGGGGTAATGCTGCAAGCCTCTTCCTAGGTATCCATCCACTGGCAGATCTTCAGTGAGACCAGGAGTTTTTTTTTTTTTTTGATGACAAGGGAAACCCGCAGCCGCTACCCTTTGGGTGCGCACAGGATAAAACCCCCGCTCCTATGCAATAGCTCGCAAACCACCTAGGAGAGGTAACCCGCACTAGGCAATCCCGGTGCGATGAGCTCGACCCAGAAGGCAAACCCCTTGCTTTTGCTGGCAAGGGGTTTCGAACTTGAGACCTCCAACATGAAAGTCTCAAACCCAAACCACTGGGCCACCCCGAAGGGTACCAGGAGTTTCTATTTATTTGTTAAATTTCAATTGAATTTCCAGTTTAGCTCAAGGCACACCTAGTCCTCTTATTTATGTTTTTCAAAAACAAAAATTAATAATTAGGTATCTCAGGCACCTTAATAACAAATACTTTTATCTAATTAATAATTAGTTAGTTATATTTACTCAACTTCAGTTAATGCATGTCCACTACTTAGATGTGGTCAAGTACCTGAGGCCCTGGGTTGTCAAAGTACAAAATGACGCATACACATTAATTAGGGAAGTACCTAAGGCGGGAGGCCCCACATTTTCAAAGTACAAACGAGGGATAGGCATTAATTAGGAAATGAAAAAAGGGGTTGAACTATATAGTTCAAATATCCCAAAAATTCTTTCACAACTCTATTGGCACAAAATATTGAACAGGACCCTCTTGTAATTGCATACTCAGAATATCAGTTGGACCCAAAGGGAAAGACTACCAGTAAGAACACCCACATGTCTATAAATTCTTCCCCAAAATGGAAATACTTATTACTAGAACTATAAACCAAGAAAAAATATAATGGGAGTAGTGGCGTGTCATGAAAGTAATACAATGTAAATTCTATGTCAGCGCATTGAATGGACAAAAGAATCAAATATTACATCTCCCAATTTTTGCATCCAGAAACTAATATCACCATTATACAAGACCTGATTGTACCTGTAACATAAAATAGGAGTCTATCCTTCAGTTGTTAATGCATGTAGTAAAACTCTTAGGAGTAAGTTTGACATAAAACCAAGTGAAGTCTAAACACATGACAACAAATTCAAAGAAAAAAGTGATCTTTGGAAACTGAATTCACCCAAATAAAAGACATGGAAAGCAATTTTCTTACCCGAGTTACAATGACAAGTTTCTCAATAGCCTCATCATTAACGTACATCTCATCATCTTCTTCATCAACTCTGCATGAAGCAACACCACCAAGATTTAACAATATAGTCAGCAATACTGAACCATTAAGAGATATTAGCTCATACAAAATCTGTCCTCACAGTATGATTTGGTTGTTCCATGTGGAGTTAACAGATAAATCAAGTAACAGTGACAGCAATTACCATAAATTCTTTTCTTTTTTGAGAAAAGGCAAGTATTATTGGTATCAAATCTAGCACTAAGAAAGAACAGTAGTTACATCCAAAGAAGAAACAAAAAGAGAAGAGTCTAACCTGGTTATCTACACAAAAATTTTATGAATTGTAAGAGGGACCATAAATTCTTCTTCCTCCTTAGACTGATCGCAGGAGCTCGTAACTATAAGATCACTAGTTAACATTTTTAACCTATTTCGGGCAAGCAGATGACTTCCTACCAAGCACCAGCTATAGTAAAAAGATCCAGATACAAAAGCTATATATTTTTTAAATATGCCAACAGGCATAACCAGTCTCCTTCAGATACATACCAATACTCGATTTATAGAAGCAAATCAAGTATATAAGTATCGCTGTATGATTTTTTTGAGGGGGCAAATGTTAAAAATGCATATAAAACAGGTTTTTCACCTTGACCTTACAAACAAACAAGAAGACACCTATAATATTGACCAAATTGGTTAGATTCTGGGAGGAAAGAGATGATCAAATTTGCGAAGTGTACAAGTAAATGAAGCATAATATGACCAAATTGCATTAGATAAGCTGAACAGCAACATATGTAAACAGTAATGCCAGTCATAAGCATATCTTTGTGCCGAAACAAGCCAGCTATGAAGCAAAACCAAGAGAAATTCTAACAAATTCAGATAAGAAAATAAGTAAAACAAAGTTAAAGAAATCGTCTATACCTTCCACTCAAAGAGGACTGGTCCTTTTTATTTTCAAGCTCCATCTCTTCATCAAGCATGAATGTGCTCGAGAAATCATTAGATAAGTCATCTACATTCTGTTCTACAACATCTGATGCCATAACCATTCTTGCATCACCACTTCCTTTGTCAACTCTGTGAGTTGAACCATGGAAACCAGATTTCTTCCTACTGGTTTCTGCTTTACTAAACACTGATACTTTTTTAGCATGTTTCTCTATTGATGCAAGCTCACCTACACGATTTTCTTGGGAAATTCTGCCTTGAATTCCATCCTCCTTATTTTCATTGACCTCATCATTCTTTATAACCTTCCCCACTGAGTGTTCCACCGGAGTCGAAGGGGATGATTTCTGATCAGCACTAGCTGAAACCCACTTTGACCATTCATCACGTCTTCTCAACTTGTCTCCCTGCAGAAATTAAGCAAACAACACATTAACAAATAAGGACAAAGGGACAGGAGTATTTAATGTAAAAGGCAAAGATAAACATAAATCTACTGATAGGCTAACTCCAAAACTCTCTGTACTAGCAAATTGCCAAATTAGTCTCAATACATTTACCCAAGTTGCAAATTTGTTATGATGGCGTGAAGTCAGTAGGAAAGGAAAGACCAGGAAGGGAGGATTGGAGCAGCAAATAAGAAGGAAAACCAAGGAGGGAAACCTACAAGTTGAACTTTACCTTTCTGTTTCTTTTGTTTCACCTTTGCTTTACTTTTTTGTTTATTTTCTTCTTTATTGATCATGTTCTGAATTTCTTTACTTCATTTTTACCTTACATGGAGGTCTTAGTATGCCTAAAAGCAATTAAAGGATGTTTAGGATGCAATACAAACAGCTTAGTAAGAGAAAACTGGAACATATATGTAAAAATTAGTTGGGAAATTTACTTTTTTTCATGCCAAAAGGAAAGGAAAGAGGCAATGGGTATTCAAGCAAAAGGGAAAGCATTTTACCTTTACTTCAACAGTGCTTGAAGCCTGCAATGCATCAATGATAAATGCTATATCTGTACTCATTTTTTTAACCTGAAGCAGAAATGGAAAAAAGAATATATGCAATTAGAGCTTTTTCATTTCACAGAAAGGATAAATGCTTAAATGTGTCAGACTTGTAAAAGACGAGAATACAATGGATCAAATCCAAGTTTAACACATGAAAAGATGACGGCCTTCAATATTTAAAATAAAAAGCACTGCATCCTATCAGTAAATGTGAGTGTTTCTGAGAAGTTTTGAGATTGTACCCTTTTGAAGTCGGCGATAATAGAGATTGGAACCCAACCTTGATCGTCCATTAAGGAAAGCAAGTAGTGGTCATTCTGCAAATTCTGATCACTGCCAAGGCAAAAGGTACATATTCTTGATATCAATCTACAATAGTCAAAAAATTCTAGGACAATTGCTGGCAAAGTTATTAACCCACAAGAGCTGTATCTGTGCAACAATACTTCTTTTTCTTGAAATATACATTCACTAAAGAGTGGGATCATCCTCATTATTAAAACTTCAACATGTCATTTTAAGGAGTGTCCATGAAAAGGTCGCCTACTATTATTTCTGCCCTACAAGATTACAACTGTAACTATACGATACCAATGAAGATGCAAAGAAAACCATAATCAGGGAATAATTAAATCTATTCAAGAAAACATTAAGATAACCAACACAAATAGAACTTTTTCTTGATGTCGTCACCTGAAATAGTATTCAATTTGCTTCAATATGCTCTCTCTCAAAGCTAATGCAGGTGATGGTGGAGTAGAGGCTCCAGAGCTAACAGGATGTGGGACAAAGAAAGGTGGGTAAGGCACTCTTACAGGAGGGGGAGAAGGTAGAAAATATATAGCTCCTGGATGACCTGTAAAATAGTCAGCTGTCATTTACTTTTAAAAACAAATCAAAGACTGAAAATAAACAATTAATTACACTGATGAGATGAAGCTGTTAAGGAGAAGGGGTAACAGTTGATAAGGTCAATATTAGTGCCATCCGCAAAGCACCACTATAAGTGAGGGAGAAATAGGAGCAGTACAACTTAAAGGGTAAAAACCCAGGGACATCAAGCTACTTTAGATGGTAATTGCCATATGCCAATTTTGTATTTTTAAGAATAATGAGGTCACTTATTCATGAAATTAGTTCTGCATAAATTACCAGGAAAATTTGCACCATCCATGTAGCCCGGGGCTGGACCAAAATATGGAGGCCTTAGGAAAGGCCTTAGCCCCATACTTTGTTGCAGCTGAATGTCATCTTTAGAACCCACAGGTCGCTGATTAGACAAGGCTGAACTAAACTGGCTACCACGTTCTTGTGTATTAGGTCTTCCTCTGTAGAATTTGGCATCTTGGTCATTTGGATCCCCACGTGATGGGGGCCGAAACCCACCATTTATAGGGGGTACAAAAGCTTGAGATGCAGCATCACCATCGGACCTAGCCACGTGACCTTCAGCTCCTGAGAAAGACCCTCGAGGGGGCTGGTATGCATACCCTGGAAGAGGAATATGTGGCATAGGTACCATACTTTGATAAAAAGGAGGGAATCCTGATTGGTGGTAAGCCAAGGGCACAGGAAATGATGGCACACCATTTTGGTTGTGCCTAGGCCCTGGTCTTTGTTGAACTGCGGATGATGACTTATTTGAAGACTTGGCACTAGAAGATCCATGGAACTTTATCTGCTCACCTCGGACCTACAAGACAACAGATCATCAAATATATTTCATGGTAATACATCCTAATTCATGGTAGTAGGGAATAAATCCATCCGCAGAGGTGTAATGACCGCACAAAGTCGCCATATTATGAACCTATTTGAACGTACCAGATATGGTGCAGTATCTTGCAAAGTTATCAGACAAAGTATTACTTCGACACACAGTCAACAGACATAGAACAATGACTAATCAGTTTTGACATTTAAGCTGAAAAGATGGAAGAAAAGCACATTACAAGAACATCAAAAATCCCAAAAATTATGACAACTAAAAGAACTACACCTTAATCCCAAGCTACATGGATCAGCTATACGAGACCACAATATCTATTCGGGTGACTGTTTCTGCAGCAGTACACTTCTTCTCTAGCAATTGTTCGACAACACTACACCTTTTTTTGATAACCAATTTGGTGACATCTCTCAGCTTTCGAGTGACTATTCCAGCGGCAATGAGCCTCTTTCCAATAATCGTTTCGATAGCACCAGTCCTATTCCAACCAGCATTCTGCCATTTTCTGCAGCAAAATTTTTCATGACTGAAACAACAATGCCTCCTCTTATAGTAGATGCTACAGCAACACTGCCTCTTCAGATAATTCAGCCAGTGGCTTTTCAACTTGCCAAATAAACATTTAAAATGTTTGCCACCTTGAACTTGGAGGGTGCGTTCAAAATGTCAAGAGAATCATTCAGAATATTGTTTCTTCCAGAACTCATTCACTTCCAGACATTCTCTTGTATAGACCACCGTAACTGGCATCAAAATGATGCAAATCTAATTCCTTATGAAATATAAGTTTCTTTTTTTTCCTTTGGCAGTAAATTGAAATATTTTGTTATTATATCAAACAATTTAAGTGTGTAAAATACTTAATACTAGTTCTGTCCCAAACAATGATATAGTCAGAATATCTTCATTCCATATCTTCCGTTCTTTCTCCATGTATATATACAATCAAAGATACACTTACAAATGGCGTCTTAATAGTTCAAAAATCAACTACAGATCATTGCTAGAGTAAACACCAACTCATCACATATACCCACAAATATTTTCCCATTTACACAACAATCGCAAATCAATACAAATAACAAATAAAAAAAATGAAAAAACCAAATTAAAAAAGAGCACTTTTATCCTAATGTAATTAAAAAAAATCAAACTAACCTTTTCAGAAGCAACATTGCGGCTGCCTCCAATCTCCTGCTGCGGCGGAAGTGACGGCAACTTAGCGGCGGAACTTAAGTCACTAGCCTTAATCATCTGCTGAGCATCAGAAAGTGCCGGCCAGGATTCAGAATCAGCATCCCCTAACGACACAGAAGCCTTATCAGCCGGCACCGGCGCCGGCGCCGTCACCGGAGTCTTCCACGGCGACTTTGGAGGCTCAATCACCTCCTTCTGATCATCTAGAGTACTCTCATTTTCCGCCATAGTCAGCAACTTATATATAAATTCAAATTGAGTGATATTCCGATAAAGAGAAGGCGAAAACGGCGGAGCTTTACAGCGGTGTGTGGTGGCGGAGAGAGAGAGAGAGAGAGAGAGATACTACTAGGGTTGAGGAGTGTTTTCAGACAGAGACAAAATATTGAATGTTGTCAAACAGTGACAGCTTCACTCAATGCTCTATATTTATACTTCAACACAAAATACGTTTAACTCCGTCTATTTTTATTCGTTCACTATTCACTCCCACATATTAATAATTGGGATAACATATCCCAAAATTGAAGTATTAGTATTATCGCACCTATCCTAAAATAACTTATTTTCCAACCAAATAAGTCCTTAAACGGCAAAAAATAAAATTACGATATCAACCGTTGAATATAATTAATTTCATGCTTTTAAAATAGTAAATTAGAAATTAAATGGTTAAAAAAGTTTCATTTTTCAAATTAAATACTAGTAAAAGTGGATTTTTGTTTATAATATAATGAATAAATTGAGTAATAAGTATTATTTTTTGTCTCAAAATAATTGCCACTTAGTAAAAAATGAATAATGACACTTTAAAATTCAAGACAAAAGTATTACTTCCAACTATACATTCTATTTTATTTTTTTAAAAAGCCAATTCGTCGATTGATCAATTTTTAAAAAATATCTAATTAATAAAAATAATATAGTAGATTATATTTTATATTATATTCATTTTTTTAATAGATGTGAAATGAGGTAAAATAGATTTATTTTGATTGAATAAGTATAGGTATTGCTGATTCCAAAAAAGATAAGATTGGACTATTCAGACTATACAATCTAATTTAAAGATATTCTCACTACTATTTAGGAAAATTTTACGGACTGTTATCCAACTTTTATTTGTTTATTACCTTTAAAAAAATGAAATAATAAAAAAGACACTTAAATTTTGCATAAAATTTATTTTAAAAATACTATTTTTTTGTTACATACTACAAACATTATCCAACACAGTTTTAACAAGAGATACTTTCCATGTCCCCCAACATTCTGGTTATTACAACAGGGGTGGGGTTAAGGGTATATTCAGTATACAAGAAAATACTTTTTGGTTTTTTTATGTTTAATTGGTCAAATTATTCGAAAAAATATTTTTTCGTTCCTTAAAAACGAAAAAAATAACTTCCCTAATAGATGCAGGAAAAAAAGTCACACTCCACATTGACTGCTTAAACTCAGGTATGGCCCAAAAGATATGAATTTTTGAAAAAGCATAATGATTTTTAAAATCCTACAAAGATTCCAGCGTTGCCATTTACATATAAAAAAGCATAATTGTTGCATTGTCTCAACCACCAGGTTAATCCCTATGCATTTAACAGATACATAGCAAAATTGTTCCGGGGAACAGACGCGCGAAAAAGATGCATGGGAGACCTGAATAGGGCAACAGACCTAATATTGTACCGAATAAAACTAAGGAGTTTTGGGAGGTCACTCGAACAAGGTTCAGACTCCAAGTGCTGTTAAACTAGAGCTATTTACAGAAACCATTCGTCTACAGCATACATTAACCGCGTACAGTAAAACAGGAGGCGCACAGGCCTCAACAGAAGAACATGGAGCTAGCAACATTCTCTTGAAGACGGGGCAACTGAGGAACAGTAACTGGACCAGCATTTGTTAGACCACCATGGCTTGACGATGTCTCTGATGCGTCCTCGAATTTCATCCATTGTCCCACCTGTGTGGCAGCCAAATGGGCATAACTTATCGGAGCCACTGCATAGAACCGAAAAGAAAGTGAGGGCACAAGCAAAAGGAAAATATAACATAACTTATCCAAATATGCTTGTATTTACCAATGGATATAGCAGTAGTGCTTCTTTGGTACCTGCAAGAAGTGTATAACAATTAGAATTACCGCAACTGCTATGATTTAAAAGTTTAAAATTCGGGCCAGCTACGAAGAATCCAATTTATGCAAATACTCACACATAGGACAGATTATGAACAAGTTCTTGAAGTTCATCAGGTGAGAAACCAACTTCATCCAACAACACATGGTAATGTGTAGGTCGAGTCGTACCCTACAACAATATCCAAGTAAACATCATATGATACAAACATTACACCAAACTTCAACGAAATGGCACAAAACAGAAAAAATAACTCACAATCATTCCCGCATGGGCACACAGATAGAAGTCATTGTTCCTTGGATGACAAACTTTGTTATCTATAATTGTCCCTGCAAAAAATCTGTGTAAACAAATTGATCCAGTGCTTTCACTACAACTAAAATTCGCTGCAACTTCTATTATTACCTGGTGGAACATTATCAGGAGATCCAGACTGGAAAAACTTTGTATGATGATTTTTCTGAGCAACAATGATAACAAACTTGGGCGACCACTTTTCATCTAGAAACTTGCAGGCCTACATGGATAGAACAGATGAGTTAGCATGAGAATCTCTCGTATTTTCCAAATTATATATTAAGACAGCATTTATCAGAGTGCAGAACCTCAATGAGCTGGTCCAGTTCTATGTTTAGAACTTGATTAAATTGAGATTCACTGACACCATCCCTGACATTTCCAAAAGGGGCCATTAGCAAAGCCGTCAAAGAAGTGTACAAAGTTCACTGCTATGTGACAATGTTAGGCAGGTGGAACACACAGTAATAATAACAAACAATAGAACAAGAGAAATGTCAACAGCTACTCCTCATTCCCAAGAGTTGGGCCAGCTTCATGAATCCTCCTAAACAATTAACTGGATAAAAATGGCGGAAATAGAGGTAGAACCATAAAAACTCACCAATGTCATGTTCAATACAAATTTCTGAAGATTTAAACATTCATCATAAGCGTAGTGTCAATAATAGAGCAATAGCACTTAGAATGTACATAATTTGCTGAAAGCAAAATGGTGAACAGGCTGGGTTAGATCACCTGAATACCATAATGTGCTCAGGCTTCCTTTTCCCGGAACTCACATAAAAATCTAGCAAAAGTTCCCTGCATTTTGAAATTTCATTATTATCAGAAGGTTAATTCTGGGAAACCAAAAGGATACCACCAACAGAATTGCAAAATAAACCCGCAAACCATTAAGCAATTAGTTTTACACCATAAGAAAAAGCAGCAAGCCATTGGAAAGTGAAACCAAACTTTAAAATGCATAACATACTGACAATACAACTGGGTATTCCAGAAACTGATCAGACAGAACATCACGGAACCAGTGGTATTTGATTGAGCTCATTTGGCATGAAGAAACACAATCCAAACTAACAAAGTATTATGCTATTCTCTTTTTCCATAAGGCATCACAATTCTGGTGAAGCAACTCCCTCGAGAGTCTAAATACAAAATGTAAACTATCAAAACAAAAATAAATTATCTCTAGTGCAGCTAAACCGACTCAAAGATCAAAATGGATATGTTAGAAAGCATAGCATACTCTATCATATAAGTTTAAGTTCTGACCGGCCAAAGTTAATTCACCCTGGCCCAAAAGAAAACAGTCCAAGAGAAAGTTAAAACCTACAAAACCAAACTCACCTCATAATCCCATCATCCTCAGTGTCTGAAACTTTTTTAAATATGTTATCAATCATCTCTACTTTAGGAGATTGAGTGCGCACGGAAGCTCTATAGCGAGATATTGACGGCCACTGCCTTGAACTCACAACCTGACAAAGCAATAGTATAAAATGAAATTCTTTAAACAATTGGGTATAAAAGGTAATCAACATCAATGAAAGAACCTACTGCAGCAATTGATGGGACATCAGACTGGCCGGGAGAGCCATGTGATACGTCCATTCCAAGAATCATGGTGGGGACCTTAGATACCATGGGGATGGAAGGAGAAACTTCCGCAGCTAACATAGAATTTAAACCACCGAGCTGCCAACAGAAATTGTGATGTTTAAGACTGATCCAGGAAATGACGGAAGAAAGGAAGGTGCCAGGATGATAGCACTGAACCAGATGCACAGAGAACTCTCACCTTAGCATTGATCTTAAGGAGAAGGTTTGTGAGATACTGATCATTAACTCTTCCAGGAGCCAAGCATTGGGTTACTATACCATGATCAGCCAGATTTTTCCGCTTCCATGGTCCTTCAAGTTTCATCAGTCAATTATTTTAGTAATTAGTACTTATGAGATACGCTTAGTGGTCAACAGAACAAGCAAATCGGACTAACCATATATGTCACAATTTTTCCTCTCAGGAAGAAGACAGAGAAGAAACTTCGGGGCACCAGGAAGTTTTGACTGGATCTCTTCAAACATTTTGTCAACTCGGACAACAGGTGGAGCCCTTCTAAGCTGTGGAGACTCTTCAAACACTTCAAATGGAGCTTCCACACTCTGTAACGTTAAAACAGGAATAATGAAAATCGTCCTTTCTACTCAGTTTTAAAGTATTAGAAGTTGATAAAACATACAATCCCTTTCGTCTCTCCAAGTCTTGTCAAATCTCTGACTAGGCCACGGACGTCACAGCGTGCAGAAAAGTTCACAACAGCCCAACGCTCTACCTTTGCTGGATCAAAGAATCTCTGCCAGAATAGATAAAAAATAAAAAAAATTCAAAGTAAATCTTAACAACCACTACACTGCAATACCAAGCTAGCATGTAGTCAGCATACGATTTCAAAGCCAACATCATCTTAAATGAGATTATGAAATGAATCCCATCGATCCTGTGGAAAAATCATATGTGAAGAGTTCAACTATACCTTATTATTAAAGTTCCACCTGCCATTTCGGGTGAAAAGGTCATCTCCATTTCCTGCCTTCAACTGCCACATAACAAATATATTATCTCAAACTCACTACATGAAGACTCAAAAATATAGCTAAAAGAAGTTATAATAGATAGCATACCTTAGGAGCAGGCAGCACACGCCCTTCAACCTGTGTGAAGTTGCTACTGATTGAGACGCCACAAGAACGAAGCAGAGGCTCAGCATCATAATTGTTGATTTTGAGAGCCTTCCACAATCCAGTAGGAAATTAGTTAAGCATAACTAGAGCAAGCAAAAGATCATGTTAGGGTAGAAGAGACCTACATTACTCAAAATTTCCATTCTCTCCTGAGGCTTTTGCCTAGACTTCTCCACCAAGGAAGCCCTCTGAAAGGTGGACAAGGCTTTTGTGTACCTTTGCAATGAGACCAAAGTGCAGAGCTGCAACATTCAACAACAGAATTCAAAATTGCATGAACAAAGACAGTACATAAAAGCTGTAAATTTTAACTCAATACTTTTACCTCAATGGGGAAATAGGTGGGACGTTTAGGCTTTCCAACATTGAGGCACGGCAAATCAGCAGAATATCGCAAGTCTATGTTACGATGATTAACAAAGTAATCATAAACTGTCACTTCTGAAGTCTGCACTTCACCATCCTCATCTTTGCTCCTCTGCTTTAGAGTAAACCTAAAAGTGTCAAGAGAAAAAAAATGAGTTTTGCGCCATTACATTATAGCAAATCAATGTCGACCATCCTGCACAAGTGCATCTTAGTTGAGCCAAAGTTAAAATAACAAGAAATAACTAGATCACTGCTAACATACGTCTGCTCACGACAAGGTTTTTCGCTCAATCCAGTTATTTTGAATTCTTGGTTAGCGGGAGCAGTCTTCACTCTCAGATTCTTCAATACGCGCTTTGCCTGATCAAGTGTAGAGAATCCATTGCTTAGAACATGATTATACAAAAAGATAAATAATCAAATATATAACAGCACACCTTCGCCCAATCAAGTGAAAAGGGATCTTTTGCATTTTGGTTCGCTATCAGAAAGTCAACCACAGGCCCAGGCTGGATTATCATTGTGGTAGACACGTCTGTGATCAAGAAAACCACAAGATATGGATCTCATTTTATTATTTGAAATAAGTATGAAACATGAAAGACAGAATATTTACCAATGTTCAAAGACAATCCCGACTGGGTGGTTCGAAAACTCGAATGGAACCCTCGGCAGCCAAGAACACCACCTCCAACATCAGCAAAATTCTTTGGGTCATTATGGAAAAAGGATTGCCGAACAAGTAAACAACCCCTAATATACGAATAGTCATTATATACCAATCAAGAGAGGCACAAAATACTTGTGTAGTAATCATCTCATAAAGAGAAATTAAATAAATATACAACTTACTGTTTTGCAGCATGCTGCCTTAAAATTATATCCAAAACTCGCAAGGCTTCTTGAGAGTTCTCAGACTCTTGACCTCGTAAAGCATTTGCAATCGCCTGCATTGGAATCTTGGCAGCGAAGCTAATCTCCACCTTATAAGTTTTAGATTGGTACGGCCGCCTTAATCTTTTCCTATCAGTTTCATTAGGAGGGCTTCCATGTCTGCCAGGGCTGGAGTTGCCATTGGTCCCATTGTTCCTGTGTATAAGGTGGTGAAAAGGGTTAATAACCAAAATAAGAACTAGGGAACACATTAAACTAAGCAACTCTGAGAACCAACCGATTAGATGTTATGTCATCTAGTACAACCGTGAACTCTAATTTATTTCTAGGTAGTGAACCAATGGTGAACAAACTCTTCTCCCCATCATATGCAAAATCCTTCCCGGCCAATTCTGTATCATATGTTTCATGCACTCTATCCAGAACTTTTCTGCCAATTCCTTTTCCCTCGACAGGTCGACCATCCTCATAAAATAGGGCAACCTGTTATCAGACATTGTTAACAATGGCATGGAGTTATATGATTGTATTGAGAAAAGAAAAGATAGGAGCATATCAAGGAGAGGTGTGTGAAAACATACACTGTAATGAAAGAAGTGTCCATCAACATTAGACACGTTCACTTTAAAGTGATTGGTAAGGATCGGGATTTTTTGTCCCTTGCTTCCAAGGCCACGTCTCGCCATGGGAACACGTAAAACCTTTTTCTTCACCGGCTCTGGTTCAGCTTGTGCTGGAGAGAAATCAAGTGGAACAGGGGGAGGAGGGGGCAGAGCCTCTGTGGATCCACCATTCTCTTCTTCAGCCATTACCACAATCTTCTATAACAAAAATCACAAGTTTCAAAAGATCTTCAGCAAAACTTGAAAAAAGTATGCAAAGAGCTTTTCTAGGCAAAAAGATGCACTTAGGAAGCAGTCAATAAAAGAAACTAAATGCAGACAACTACTAATCACTTCCAGTCTTAGATCTAGTTTTACATAAGTAATAACACATGAGATGCCAATTCAAAAGGTAATAATGAATAATGAAACACAAGTGAATTAACACTAAAAACATCTAGGAATGAAAAGATTCAAAATGCAGTAGCCAACAATGAGGTCATAACTAAGGACGTAACTCCTTTTACAAATGAATGCATGCAAATTGGTGAGTGCTAAACCATGTAGATTGGCCAGAATTTTTCACTAGAAGCCAAAAAAAGAGGGGTAACAAAGCCCAGAACTTCCACTGGAAGCATATAAAAAAAAAGGTGGGTGGGGTGGGGGAACAAACCCTAGATAGCATTTCAAGCACAGACAACCAAAATACCCACATGCTGTACATCAAGAAAACACCAAACTTAATACAGAATGACAAGTGACAAGTATTTTTCACTTTACCTTTATCCAAAAGAAAATGACAAGTATTCTTCAGCTTACTGGTTTGGGAAAAAACATGTCAAAGAAAACAGCCTTCAACACCACAAAGCCCAGAACTTTAACTAGAAGCACAAAGAGGGGTAAAAAACAAATCCCAGATAGCATTTCAAGCACAGATCACAAACACCCACATGCTATACTTCAAGAAAACACTGAACTTGGTTCAAAAGAAGTCTTCTTGAGTTTCCTGGGTTTGAAAAAGAAGACAACATAAAAGGCCTCAAACCACAAAGATCAGAACTTTTCACAATAATCACAAAAAAGAGGGGTAAAAAACAAACCCCAGATAGCATTTCAACCACATCCAAGGACTACACAAATGAAAAAATACCCACATGCTACGCTTCAAGAAAATGCCAAACTTAGCTCAAAAAATGTCTTGTCCAGCTTAGAGGGTTTGAAAAATATGTCAAGTTAAAACTTAAGAAGCTCTCAACACCACAAATCCAAGAACTTTTCACTATAAGCAGAAAAAAGAGGGGTAAAAACTAAACACCAGTTAGCGTTTCCACATTAAAAGAACTACACAGATAACAAAATACCCACATGCTAAACTTCAAGAAAACACCAAACTTAGCTCAAAACAAGTCTTCTTCAGCTTACTAGGTCATCAGGTTAAAAGGCCTTCAAACACCACAAAGACCAGAACTTTCCACTATAACCACAAAAAGGAGAGGTAAAAAACAAACCCCAGGTAACATTTCAACCACATTGCACTGTTAAACAAAATACCCACATGATTAACTTCAAGAAAACACCAAACTTATCTCCACACAAGTCTTCTTCAGACTACTAGGTTTGAAAAATACCTCAAGTTAAAAAGCCTCCAAACACCACAAAGACCAGACCTTTTCACTATAACCACACAAAAAAAAAGAGGTAAAAAACAAACCCCATATAGCATTTCAACCACATTACAGTGTTAAACAAAATACCACATGCTATACTTCAAGAAAACACCAAATTTAACACAAAATAAGTCTTTTTCAGCTTCCTTAGCTTGAAAAATAAGTCAACTTAAAAAGCCTCCAAACACCACAAAGACTAGAACTTTTCACTATAACCACAAAAAAGAGAGGTAAAAAACAAACCCCAGATAGCATTTCAACCACATTACAGTGTTAAACAAAATACCACATGCTATACTTCAAGAAAACACAAAATTTAACACAAAATAAGTCTTCTTCAGATTGCTTAGTTTGAAAAATAAGTCAACTTAAAAAGCCTCCAAACACCACAAAGACCAGAACTTTTCACTATAACCACAAAAAAGAGAGGTAAAAAACAAACCCCAGATAGCATTTCAACCACATTACACTGTTGAACAAAATACCCATATGCTGTACTTCAAGAAAACACCAAATTTAACACAAAATAAGTCTTCTTCAGCTTAGTTTGAAAAATAAGTCAACTTAAAAAGCCTCCAAACACCACAAAGACCAGAACTTCCCACAATAACCACAAAAAAGAGAGGTAAAAACAAAACCCAGATAGCATTTCAACCACATTACACTGTTAAACAAAAGACCCACATGCTATACTTCAATAAAACACCAAATTTAACACAAAATAAGTCTTCAGCGTACTAGGTTTGAAAAAATACATCAAGTTAAAAAGCCTTCAAAGACCAGAACTTTCCACTATAACCACAAAAAAGAGAGGAAAAAAGCAAACCCCAGGGAGCATTGCAACCACATCACAGTGTTAAACAAAATACCACATGCTATACTTCAAGAAAACACCAAATTTAACTCAAAATAAGTCTTCTTCAGCTTTCTGGGTTTGAAAAATAAGTCAACTTAAAAAGCCTCCAAACACTACAAAGACCAGAACTTTTCACTATAACCTCAAAAAAGAGAGGTAAAAAACAAACCCCAGATAGCATTTCAACCACATAACACTGTTAAACAAAATATCCACATGCCATACTTCAAAAAAGCACCAAATTTAACACAAAATCTTCTTCAGCTTACTTAGTTTGAAAAATAAGTCAACTTAAAAAGCCTCCAAACACCACAAAGACCAGAACTTTTTACTATAACCACAAAAAAGAGAGGTAAAAAACAAACCCCAGATAGCATTTCAACCACATTACAGTGTTAAACAAAATACCCACATGATATATTTCAAGAAAACATCAAATTTAGTCAAAACTACCATACCTAAAGCTCAAAAATGGCGGATGAAGAAACAGAGTCAAGAGGTGAAACCCTAATGTACGACAAAAGAGAAAGAAAGAGTGAGGTTGTAGTTGAACTAGAGAGTGACAGCAGCTAGTGCACCTAAAAACATAAACAACTGTAACTAAACACTCTCTTTGACCTCCACGTGTCCCTTCGTTATAATCTATGTACTCTTCAAACTGTTTTTCTTTTTCTTTTTTCTTTTGTGGATAAGAGGAAAATCCAATAACAAGGGCAAAATTGTCTTCTTAGTGCTTGTTTAGCGGTCACTTTCTGATTTATATATCCACTTTTTCTTTTCTTTTTTAATTTATATATCCACTTGTTCACTTAATTTTATTGTTTTTTTAAAAAATATATTTTAATTATATTTTTAAGAAGTGGAAAATTGATTAGAAACAGCTTTTATAGTCCCATAGTAAAAATAGATGTATATCTTATTCTCTTTAAATTTTATTTATAAATTACATTAAATATTTTATCATTATAACGGACATAAAATGTCAAAAATGAAACGTGAGTTTAATGTTGTGCTACTGTTCCAATATGCTATGGTACAATTTGGGGTCGTTTGACCATAAGTTTTGTTTTGTCATAAATTTTGAAATTCAAATTTAAAATTTTTAAAATTAACAACTGTTTAGTAATACAGTAGACCCCACTTCTTGTTCACATAAAGACAATATATTCTAGTTCTATTCCACCTTTTTGTTTAGGCTGCTTGTATTTATTTGCCAAATTTAGACAATCTTTTTACTAGCGTTCTAATAAATAATAATAATCAGAAAAAACACATGAAAAATGGAGGACATAAATAGTGAGTAGATAGATTGTCATGAAGTGAAACATTATCTCTCAATTATGTAGCTCGTTCGGTTGGTGGGATAAAGATAATAATTTCAGAATATTTCATGAGATTATTATATTATGTGTTATATAGTCTCAGGATTATGTTGTGCTACAATTAAGTTACCTCATATATAAGGTGGAACAAAATAATCTCATGAAATATTTCAATCTATTACATCCCACCAATCAAACCAATCCTATTGTTACTTATGCAAAATATCTTGTTAGAGTTAAATGACCCTTATAGAATCAAATGACCCTTATAGAACCAAATGACCCTTGTAGAATGACCCAATCTATCATACCCATGTTGAATTCCCGACTTAATTTAGATCACACACAGGCCTCAACAAAAGAACATGGAGCTACATTCTTTTTAAGACGGGGCAACTGAGGAACAGTAACTGGACTAGCATTTCTCAGACCACCCTGGCTTGATGATGTCTCTGATGTGTCCTTGAATTTCATCCATTGTCCAACCTGTGCAGCGGCCAAACCTATCGGAGCCACTGCACAGAACGGAAAAGAAAGTGGTAATCAAGCAAAAGGGAAATATTAACATTATATGCAATTAGAATGGCTGCAACTGCTATGACTTGAAGGTTAAAATTCAGTCGAGCTACGAAGAGTTCAATTCATGCAATACTCACACATAGGACAGATTATGAACAAGTTCTTGAAGTTCATCAGGTGAGAAACCAACTTCATCCAACAACACATGGTAATGTGTAGGTCGAGTCGTACCCTACAACGATATCCAAGTAATTAAACATCATATGATATAAACATTACACCAAACTTCAACTAAATGGCACAAAACACTCACAATCATTCCCGCGTGGGCACACAGATAGAAGTCATTGTTCCTTGGATGACAAACTTTGTTATCTATAATTGTCCCTGCAAAAAATGTGTGTAAACAAATTGATCCAGTGCTTTCATTACAACTAAAATTTGCTGCGACTTCTATTATTACCTGGTGGAACATTATTAGGAGATCCAGACTGGAAAAACTTTGTATGATGATTTTTCTGAGCAACAATGATAACAAACTTGGGCGACCACGTTTCATCTAGAAGCTTGCAGGCCTACATGCATAGAACAGCTGAGTTAGCACGAGAATCTCTCGTATTTTCCAAATTAAAGTTCAATTATATATCAAGACAGCATTTATCAGAGTGCAGAACCTCAATGATCTGGTCCAGTTCTATGTTCAGAACTTGATTAAATTGAGATTCACTGACACCATCCCTGACAATTTCAATAGTGGACTTTAGCAAAACCATCAAAGAAGTGTACAAAGTTCAATGCTGTGTGAAGAGTTAGGCAGATGGAACATACAGTAATAATGACAAACAATAGAACAAGAGGTATTGGATCGGCTACATGAATCCTCTTAAAAACAAGAGATTAGCTGGACAAAAATGACGGAAAATGAGGTAGAACCATAAAAAATCACCAATGTTGTGCTCAATACAAATTTCTGAAGCATTTAGACATTCATCATAGGCGTAGTATCAATAATAGAGCAATAGCACTTAGAATGTACATTATTTACTGAAAGCAGAATAGTGACCAGGCTGGGTTAGATCACCTGAATACTATAATTTGCTGAGGCTTCCTTTGCCTGGAACTTCTAGCAAAAGTTCCCTGCATTTTGAAATTTAATTATGATCAGAAAGTTAATTCTAGGAAACCAACAACAGAATATTAAAAGAAACCCGCAAACCATTAGGCACTTAGTTTTACACCATAAGACAAAGCAAAAAACCATTAGAAAGTGAAACCAAGCTTTAAAATGTATAGGTTACTGAACTCACCTCATAATCCCATCGTCCCTAGTGTCTGAAACTTTTTTAAATATGTTATCAATCATCTCCACTTTAGGAGATTGAGTGCGCACAGAAGCTCTATAATGAGATATTGAAGGCCACTGCCTTGAACTCACAACCTGACAAAGCAATAGTATAAAATGAAATTCTTTATACAATTGGGAATAAAAAGGTAATCAACGTCAATGAAAGAACCTACTGCAGCAATTGATGGGACATGATCAGACTGGCCGGGAGAGCCATGTGATACGTCCATTCCAAGAATCATGGTGGGGACCTTAGATACCATGGGGATAGAACGAGAATCCTCAACAGCTAACATAGAATTTAAACCACCGAGCTGCCAACAGAAATTGTGATGTTTCAGACTGACTCAGGATGATAGCACTGAACCAGATGCTCAGAGAACTCTCACCTTTGCATTGATCTTAAGGAGAAGGTTTGTGAGATACTGATCATTAACTCTTTCAGGAGCCGCCAAGCATTGGGTTACTATACCATCACGATGAGTCATATTTTTCACCTTCCATGGTCCTTCAATTATTTTAGTAATTAGTACTTAAAGAGAGATGCTTAGTGGTCAACAGAACAAGCAAATCAGACTAACCATATATATCACAAGTTTTCCTCTCAGGAAGAAGACAGAGAAGAACTTTGGCATCAGGAAATTTTGACTGGATCTCTTCAAACATTCTGTCAACTCTGACAACAGCTGGAGCCCATCTAAGATGCAGAGACTCTTCAAACACTTTAAATGAAGCTTGCACACTCTGAAACGTTAAAACAGAAATTATTAAATTCATCTTTTATACTCCGTTTTTAAGTATTAGAAGTTGATAAAACATACAATTCCTTTCATCTCTCCAAGTCTTCTCAGATGTCCGACTAGGTTGCCGATATTACAGCGTGTAGAAAAGTTCACAACAGCCCATTGCTCTACCTTTGCTGGATCAAAGAATCTTAACAACCACTATACTGCAATTCCAAGCTAGCATGTAGTCAGCATACAATTTCAAAGCCAACATCATCTTAAATGAGATTATGAGATGAACCCCATAGATCCAGTGGAAAAATCATATGTGAAAGAAGAGCTCTACCTTATTATTAAAGTTCCACCTGCCATTTTGCGCGAAAATATCAACTCCATTTCCTGCCTTCAACTGCCACATAACGAATATGTCACCTCAAACTCACTACAGGAAGACTCAAAAATATAGCTAAAAGAAGTTATAATAGATAGCATACTTTGGGGGCAGGCAGCACACGCCCTTCAACCTGGGTGAAGATGCTATTGATTGAGACATCACAAGAACGAAGCAGAGGCTCAGCATCATAATTGTTGATTTTGAGAGCCTTCCACAATCAAGCATAACTAGAGCAAGCAAAAGATCATGTTAGGGTAGAAGAGACCTACATTACTCAAAATTTCCATTCTCTCCTGCGGCTTTTGCCTCGACTTCTCCACCAAGGAAGCCCTCTGAAAGGTGGACAAGGCTTTTATGTATCTTTGCAATGAAACCAAAGTGCAGAGCTGCAACATTCAACCAATAATTCAAAATTGCATGAACAAAAGACAGTACATAAAATCTGTAAACTTTAACTCAGTGCTTTTTACCTCAATGGGGAAATAGGTGGGACGTTTAGGCTTTCCAACATTGAGGCACGGCAAATCAGCAGAATATTTCAAGTGTATGTTACGATGATTAACAAAGTAATCATAAACTGTCACTTCTGAAGTCTGCACTTCACCATCTTCATCTTTGCTCCTTTGCTTTAGAGTAAACCTAAAAATATCAAGAGATTAATGAGGTTTGCACCATTACATTATAGCAAATCAATGTCTAACATCCTGCACAAGTGCATCTTAGCTGAAGATAACAAGAAATAACTAGATCATTGCTAACATGCATCTGCTCACGACAATTTTTTTCGCTCAATCCAGTTATTTTGAATTCTTGGTTAGCGGTAGTAGTCTTCACTCTCAGATTCTTCAATACGCGTTTTGCCTGATCAGGTGTTAGAGAATCCATTGTTTAGAACATGATTATACAAGAAGATAAATAATCAAATATATAACAGCACACCTTCGCCCAATCAAGTGAAACGGGATCTCTTGCATTTTGGTTTTCTATCAGAAAGTCAACCACAGGCCCAGGCTGGATTATCATTGTGGTAGACATATCTGTGATCAAAGAAACCCCAAGAGATGGATCACATTTTATTTAACACAACTGTCAAACATGAAACCTAGAATATTTACCAATGTTCAAAGACAATCCAGACTGAGTGGTTCGAAAACTTGAATGGAACCCTCGACAGCTAAGAACACCACCTCCAACATCAGCAAAATTCTTTGGATCATTATGGAAAAAGGATTGACGAACAAGTAAACAACCCCTAATATAAGAATAGTCATTATGTACCAATCAAGAGATCTAGGCACAAAAATACTTGTGTAGTAATAGATATATAACTTACTTTTTTGCAGCATGCTGCCTTAAAATTATATCCAAAACTCGCAAGGCGTCTTGAGAGTTCTCAGACTCTTGACCTCGCAAAGCATTTGCAATTGCCTGCATCGGTATCTTGGCAGCGAGGCTAATCTTTACTTTATAAGTTTTAGATTGGTACGGCCGCCTTAATCTTTTCCTATCAGCTTCATTAGGAGGACTTCCATGTCTTCCAGTACTGGAGGTTCCAATGTTCCTGTATATAAGGTGGTGTAAAGAGTTAACAACCAAAATAAGAACTAGGGAACACATTAAACTAAGCCACTTTGAGAACTAACCGATTAGATGTTATGTCATTTAGTACAACCGTGAACTCGAATCCACTTCTAGGTAATGAACCAATGGTGAACAAACTCTTCTCCCCATCATATGCAAAATCCTTCCCAGCCAATTCTGTATGATATGTTTCATGCACTCTATCCAGAACTTTTCTGCCAATTCCTTTTGCCTCGACAGGTTGACCATCCTCATAAAATAGTGCAACCTGTTATGGCATGGAGTTACATGATTGTATATAGAAGAGAAAAGATCAAGATATGTGAAAACATACACTGTAATGAAACAAGTGTCCGTCAACATTAGACATGTTCACTTTAAAGTGATTGGTAAGGATCCGAATATATTGTCCCTTCCTTCCAAGGCTACACCTAGCCATGGGAACACGTAATAGAGGGCAGAGCCTCTGTGGATCCACCATACTCTGCTTCAGCCATTTCCATAATATTCTATAGAATAAAAAAGACCACAAGTTTCAGAAGATCCTCAACAAAACATCTAGAAATGAAAAGATTCAAAATGCATAGCCAACAATGAGGTCATAAGCTAATCAAGTAATTCACTTTACAAATGAATGCAAATTGGTGAGTGCTAAGCCATGTAGATTATTGCAAATAGAATTGCTATATAGTTGCACAAAATCTACAAGATGCAACTGAAAGTACATTTAAATTTGTGAGAGTCAGCAATTACACTCATTTGGATGTTTGTTACGTATTGTTTCATAATGAATACAGTGTTTGGATAGATTATATCGTTCTCTACCGTTACTTAATGTCACATATCCATAATTTGAATGATAAACATACAAAAAAAAAGTAAAATACAGGAAGAGCTACTATGAAAAGATAAGATAAATAATAAAATAGAACTGTTAAATAATAAGTAAAGGCAAAATAAGAAGAAAATATGAAGGTAACGACGCGATCACACCAAATTGGTCGTTACATAAAATGAGTCTTTTTTGTAGTTATTATCCAAACAAGATGTTAGTATCTCACATTGCACTGATAACAAAATACCCACATGCTATACTTCAAGAAAACACCAAATTTAGTAAAGAATAATAAGTATTCTTTGATACAAAATATCATTCTTAGGATCCTATAAAATATTAATATTTCAAAACAAAAACAAATAATAATAAAAAAGTACCTGAAAAATGACGAATGAGTTAAATCAAATAAGAGGCAATTGGTGAACAGAAATTACTTTTGCATGATATATATAGCTAAATTATCTCTTTATTTTTTAAACCGGACAAGTATTGTTGGACGGAGGGAGTATTGATTATCTTACTAAATCAAGAAAAACATTAATTGATTTTTTTTCTCATATTACCCAAGCAATTAATATTTTTTGGAAGTGTTCACACTTATTTGTAAAGTTTCAAAAAAAATTCTTAAGGGGTGAGTTGATAAAACTATCCTTTTATTTATGATTTCTTAACATTCGTGTAAAAAGAAAAAGTGATCATACAGAGGGATTACTCTAAGGGAGTTAAGAAAAGAAGCGTTACAAATGAAATGAAGTTACAAGTCCACCTACTTTTGAGTGACTTGGAAAACAACCGGTGATGATAACGCACATCAATTTTTTTTTAAAATAAATATATATATCCACATAAATTTCCAAATATTTTTTTTTCATATAAAGTAAAAACAAGTGGTGCGCGAATTTAAATTAAACGAAGAAAATAAATTACCTTAACAGTAAATGATAAAAAGAACACTCCACTTGTTGCTTGTTTCTTTTTGCCTTTTAATAATTAGTTATAATATAGTATTTGCTTTCGGTACGAATAAAGAAGGGAAAAGGGTCAAAAATATTTCTCAACTTTAGTTTATTAGTTGACTTTGCCCTTGTCGTTAAACTAAAGTTAATTTTACCCCTACCGTTACTAATTTCACCGTATATACCCCTCATTTAACGGAAATCCCCAAATTGACTCAAATTAACCCGAATTCTTAAAAATGATCCATTCCCCATTTTAAACCAATGCCCGACCCGTATAACCCATTCCCCCTTTTACCCATTCTCTCAAATTAACCCAAATCCTCCATTGAAGCCCTGTCAACTAGTTCAAACAATCACCAATCTCCTCTCTTCGTCCCCCAAATCCTCTCTCCAATCCTACCTTCCTCACCTCACTCCGACTCCGACATTCTTCGTCGTCGTACAGGTCAGCGCTAGATATCATTCGTCGTTGAATGAGAAAGCTCTCCGTTCAGCTAAAACGAGTGTGTCTTGCTGCCGCTTTCGTTCTCTGAAAGGTCTCTCTCAAAATATGTATAAATAGCTTCATCCTTGTCAAGATCTAGACGTGAGAAAAGAAGAAATATAAGCTTTTATAGTTAATGTTGTATGAAAATTGATCCATGTATTTGATTCCAATTATATATGTTTTTGATGTTTTAATTCATTTTGTCTATTTTAAGTCAACTTTCATTGTCTAAAAGAGATGCTATGAAGCAACAAACTTTAAATTTTGGATTGACTCTTTCATAATGTGGTCGTATTGGTTCACTTTCAGGGTGCTGGTGAATGTATAGACGTTGTTACAGCAGCAATTCAAGTATTGGAAGTGCTTCAGTTACTTCATGCTTTTTTCTTGAAAACCTTATAGTGGAATCTATTTTCGACATCTCAAGATGACATAACTGTGTTATAGAAACTTGGAAGAATTATGCACAATAGTTATGTTTTCTGTTGGTCAATTTCTTAAGAGGTGAAGAGAAGAGAGTGGTGATTTGGGTAGGAGTGGATAATAGGAGGAGTGAGGTGAGGAAGGTAGGATTGGAGAGAGGATTTGGGTAGAGATTTGGGGGACGAAGAGAGGAGATTGATGATTGTTTGAACTAGTTGACAAGGCTTCAATGGAGGATTCGGGTTAATTTGAGAGTATGGGTAAAAGGGGGAATGGGTTATACGGGTCGGGGCATTGGGTTTAAAATGGGGAATGAGTCGTTTTTAAGAATTCGGGTTAATTTGAATCAATTTGGGGATTTTCGTCAAATGAGGGGTATATATGGGAAATTAGTAACGGTAGGGGTAAAATTAACTTTAGTTTAACGGCAAAGGCAAAGTCAAACAATAAACCAAAGTTGAAGGATAGTTTTGACGCTTTTCCCAATAAAGAATGAAAAAAAAAGGTTTTGTTCACATAAAGTAAAATCCATTTTAATTTTCTGAAATGACAATATATTCTTACTCAAAAAGGAATCAATTCCTTGTATTCCACCTTTTCTTTAGGCTGCTTGTATTAGAAGTATCAAGTATGCCTTACTTGCCAAATTTAAACCATCTTTTTACACTTCTAATTCCAAAGCTCCTACCTTTCAACACTTCATTTTTATTATTACTAGTAATTAATAATAATAATAATAATAAGGAAAAAAAACATATTTATGTGGATGATAAATAATGAAGAGATTGTTATGAAGTGAAAGAATTATCTCTAGATTCTATGGTCTTTTGGTTGGTGGGATAAAGATAATAATTTCAGAATATTTTATAGAATTATTTTATTCTATATTTAGGGATAAATATTATGTAGTCTCATGATTATTTTATCCACAATTCTAGAATATATAATGGGATAAGTTATCTTATATATAAAGTGAAATAAAATAATCTCTTAAAATATCATAATCTATCACATCATATCATCAACCAAAACCAACCCCACTATTATTTATGCAAAATATCTTGTTGGGGTTAAATATGCATATACAATGAACCAAATGACCCTTATCCAGGTGGGGCGTACAAAAAATACTCCGGGGCGCAAATGAAAGACATAGATCCATAGGACGTAAGTCCTAAAATTTGGGGCATAAGCTCCAAGTGTAAAAACGTATGTTCTGGACGTTATTTTATTATTATTCTTTGAACCTTTTTTTTGCTTTAAATCATATTTTTTATTATTAGTGTAATGATATTTCTCAAATAGTAATTGTAATACTTTTTTTCTTTGTTATTGGTTATTAATACCTTTTCTCAAATAAAAATCATAATATTTTTTTCTATATATTATAGGTTATTTATTAAAGTTTATTTGTAAAATAATTGAAAGTTTTACTTTTGCTTATTTTCTTAGTAATAAAATTATAAAATTGAATATACGTGAGACTACGTCCCGTAGATCCATAAGACTTACGCCCCATGTCTCGAGGCTTATGTCTCGCCCCGTACTACATAAAACATCTCGCTTCATGCCTCGCCTTTTAAACACTGATCCAATCTATCATATTCCATCTGGTGTCCTAAATTCGCATTAAAGGCTCGACTATATTCAGATCGCGCAATGCATAATCTATTTGAAGGTGATGCTCTCAACAAGATTTTCTCTATAATGGATTAGATCATGCGACTTTTAGAGACATATAATTTATATTTATAATGTGAATAGAACGTAGCTTAGTGCAACACAACACTCTTTCTAGTTGACATTACACACGCAAAAAAAGAAAGAAAGAAAACCTATTGCTAGTTGACATTGCAACACTTATTTATTTATAGTTTCCAAAATTGTCTTTTATTGATTTAATTTGAAATATTAGCAATGTAGAGTTTAATGATGAAGTACAAATACATTTTTTCAAAGTCTTATTCATGAATTAATTATTAATTATTATTTTATTTACTTCTTCGTATTATTTATTGTTTCTACTAATCTCTTCTCCTTAATTACTTCACTATTATATTTCTTTCGATACTTGATTTTGATATCAAGTACGAATTTTGTTATTAGACCTCTCACGAATCACATTTTTTACCAATTTATATTACTATATAGATTTCCACAACTTGCAAGGATTAGAAAGGGACATTTATCCATTCAACTGTTTTTCTTTTCAAAAATTTCGAATGCATGCATCTTTAAGATTTTGCCTTATATTTAAGTATAATGCAAAACATTATTCATTATTCATAACACGCTTAATTAGTTGTTTTCTAAATTATAATAGTAATAAAGGACAAACTAAAGTCAACGAATTGCATGATTTTATCTCATAGCATTATATATACCAATATAAAATGGACGTCATGGTTATTAAAAGTATAAAATAAACGGATCACAATAAAAGAATAAAGATTGATCATCAATGTTATTATCAAGTTGAATTTAATTTTGGAGAAAAAATAATTTTGAGAAACCAGGAGAAGCAAAACTCTTTTAAAAGAAAAAAAAAACAAACATACAGAAATACTGCTACTTATTGGCGTGAAAATTAATCATCCGACAAATTAGAAGCAACAACAATATAATTTTGAATCTAAGTTTTGAGAAAGATAGAGTGTACACAGAACAAAATTTTTCTCTATCTCTAAAATAAGACAGAAAAGTTGATTTCGTAAATCTTCAACTTAAGCTAGTGTTTGGTCATAAATTTTCAAATGTTTTTGGCAAGTCATTTTTAGGTAAAGTTTCACCATACGTTTGACCATAAAACAAACTTAAGAGAAATATTTGTCTTTTCTAAAAAATATAATTAAACCCATAAGTTCTAAAAATGATTTAAAAATACCCATAAGTTTGTAATATCATTTTATAATGAAAATGTTCCGTGAAAAGTCATGCCAACGAACATAATTAATATAAATTTGAAAAAAGAGAGGAAGAAAATAAAAAGAAAATACCATTGATTTGTATATGAAAACTACTATTACTATTTGTAATTGGAAGTGATTTCAGAGAACAAGCTCAGATAAAATTATATAAAATATGTATATAAGGATACAAATTTTGCACAACAAACTAGAAATGAATTTAGTCTAAAACTATAAATGATGGGTATTTTTTATAAAATATAAAAATTTAGAGTAACTTTAAGAATTTTAAAATTTTTCAAATACTAGAATTTGAGTTGAATTGTAGTTTTTTTCTAGAATTAGAATTTGAAAACTCAGGATGTTTGCTGAGTAATAACAAATTATATGATTAAACACTAATTTTCAATTTTTTCTCAAATATTTGTCCCCAAACAGATTCTAAAACAATTGAAACAAATTTGAAGATGAGTAATAAATTTCAAGAAGATACAAAATCATGAATTAATTAGTTATTAATACAAAATAAAATAGCTCGATAACGTCGTATGACTAACAAAACTCTTAATTAATTCAACAAATAAAATTCTCTTTTACGTTCCATATAGTAATATTTTAAATACTAGTAATAGTATTTACTAGTATCATTTTCTTCCACCCAATAATTTATTGATTAAAAGTCAACGTATATGTTATAGTCGGCCAATAGACTTTCTCATTGGACCCACCATATGATGATTACAACATTGACTATTAATTTATATTAATTGGAAGATTTCTACTAATAAGAAATTCTTTTTTAGAAAAAAATTAATTATTTGTTGGTGAATAATAATAATAATAATAAATATATTATAAGTTGGTCAATTTCTCACAATAATGGGCGACAGTGGCAAGGAATTTTGGAACTCTTTACGGCCGTTAATTATTGTTATAAAGATTCGGCTTAAAGCTAATTCGAATAATAATAAATTTATCATCCTAAAAACTTACTTATATAATCCTTGGAAAAAAAATACTATTTTTTATTTGAAGAACAAAGCAGTTTTCTGTGGAAATTCTTCGAGGTGATTAATTGGGGTATTTGAAGCTATAAAGTGTACTGAGTAATTGCTAAAATATGATGAACATGAAGGGAATTTGGACGAAACAGACATTGATTAATCTTCTGTTAGGGCAATTTCTCTCCCTTTTGATTACTGCTACTGGGTTTTTATCGTCCGAACTCGCTAGAAAAGGTGAAATTCTCTCTTTATTTTACTGTTTGATTTTGATGTAAATTCAATTGTAATATTATCTGAAGCTCCAGTGGGTGGAGTACAAGCTAAATTTTTGCTGTGCATACTGTTGTATGTATTAGTTTATTATTGTCCTAAATAAAGACTAGTGTTTTGGTACTAAATGTGAGCTATTGATTCATCATAGCATTCAACAGTTATATTTTTTTAAAAATTATGGATATATATAGATATATCGCAAGCACTCAAGTGTGTTACCTAGTGATCAATAATGAAGTGGTTGGAGCCATGAGGTGTTAGGTTCAAATTCCAACGAGACAAAAACACTAGGTGGTTCTTCCATCTGTCCTAGTTTTGGTGGACAAAGTTACCTGGTACTTGTTGTTGGTGGGGTGTCAGGTATCCCGTGAAATTAGTCGAGGTGCGCGAAAGCTGGTTCGGGCACCACAATTTGAATTGATTAAAAGGGTAAGATTGATATGTCATTGAAGATGGAGTATGTAGTAAAATATTGATTTTGGGCTCATACATGAAAATTGGAGATTCAATTTGGGAGGTAGATAATTGGAAAACAATACTTTCCTTCAAAGTTTTGTTATCCAAACACTCTTTTTCCACAGAATTTGCTTAGTAACTAGTCTATGGTCAAAGTACATCATCCCTTTGGAGTGGAACCGGTACTAGCTAGCAAATTGAGTTCTTGAGATGGCTAACTTACTCTGTGAATATTGTTGTCTCTTTTAGCTAGTATTAATGGATGGTAAAATGCAAGGGGAGGGTAGCAATGATGCTCTAAAAACTGACGTTCAGAAAATTTCATACAAAGATAGCAACAATTTGGGGGTGATATAGAAGATATTGCCACCCAATATTCTGTTCTTGGCCTCTCCATTCCTTCCTTCAAAAGACAATGCAATTTAATATTTAGTGTCCTTTATCCATATCTCTTTATTTGATTAGTAATTTGTTTCCTTGTTATAGGAATCAATGCACCGACGTCCCAGTCTTTTCTTAATTACGTGCTCTTGGCATTATTTTATGGAGTTCTTATGATTTACAGGCAAGAAGGGATCAAGGTTTGCTTCTGGAAGTTAGATTTTTCATCATTGTTCGGCATATGATTTTCTAATGTGCTTTCTGCAATTTAATTATTTGACAAATATCTGAAGAATGACAATACTTTTTGACAAGTATATGAAGGCAAACATTTTGTGGTGGAAGTTAGTTATCAGTGTTCTGAGGCATGTTGAATATCCTAGGCTCAGGAAAAAATATAGTATATCAAAATATGTCCAAGATCTAAGCAATTCCTGCAAGAGTTATTAGGCCTAATTTGATTCTTCTCCATACAACATTTTCTTTTGTATTGGCCCTGCATATTCTCCCACTTAGTACACCTATTTTCACTTCTCACCTAAGTAGTTATTTAAAGAGAATTATGTTTAGCACATATAGAGTAAAAGCTTTTGGGTGTAAGTTTAAGGGCTTTGACTAATCTTTAATTTGAGAACCAAAACTAGCCTGAACTTGTTTCGAAGCACATTGCTTGAACAAGTTCTGATGTGTTGCTATTTTGTGTAGAATCTGAATATCTAACTTAAACCCTTACGGTGACGGGTGGAGTAACTCAAAACTTTTATATACCTTATCAAATACTCTTAAGATCAAAGGTTGGCTCGCATACCATATGTGGCGAGTATTCGACATGAAACCTTGACACGATGGATAGAGTATCCCAGTTCCCAAGACATGTAAAAGCTCCTTTTAATGCCCTTATCCGATATTGGACATCTATATTTCAAAAGATTTCCTAAGAATTGTGTTCTTCTTCTTTGTTTTAAACAACTTTATTTGCTGATGCTTATTTAATTAAGCAAGCTGTTGCATTCAGATTGGATGCTTTGTTTACCTTCTTTTTCTCTTTTCTGTTTGACCAGGCAAAATGGTATTTTTACGTCCTCCTTGGAATAGTTGATGTGGAGGCCAATTTTCTTGGTAATTGCCTTACTCACCTTCTCTTGTGGATGGAAGCCAACTGAACTGTTCCCCCTCATCTTTCTCCATCTCTTTCACCTACCCCATCTTGTATCTTCGAGAAATGAACATGTTCTACTTGATGAATATTCACTGATCAAACCTTGATGACTTGCTTTATAGTAAACAATATACATGCAATGTTACTTCTATTTAAAAAGTCAATTCCGTCCATGTCAGCTGAACTATGTGATTATTAAAGGCAATTCCGTGCATGTCAGTTGGACTATGTGATTATTATGCATTATGGGAACATCATGATGTTGGACAACAGAGCACAGAAAACTAGTACCATAGTTCTTCCTCAACGTTCTAGTGTTTTGTCTTCGATTGTTTCTTGCTAGGATTGACCACAAAACCATATGAGTGTTTTATGGAGATTTTTCTTTCGCATTGCATCGTCTCTCAAAATACGTAGTTTCCTTCGTACTTCTATTGACTGTAATCTCCTCATCTGGATTGAGATTATGAGGATTGGCAATGCATGCTTGCACGAAATAGGAATTCCACATTTTGTTATTAAGTAAACTCTCAGTTCATTTTCTGTTGCCTTTGCTTTGCAGTTGTGAAGGCTTACCAGTACACATCCCTAACAAGCGTGATGTTGCTGGATTGCTGGGCAATTCCGTGTGTTCTGCTTTTTACGTGGTTTTTCTTGAAGACAAAATACAGACCCAGAAAATTAGTTGGTGTTGCCATCTGTATTGCTGGTCTTGTCCTGGTGATATTTTCAGATGTACATGCCGCAGATCGATCAAGTAATACTGTTACAACCAGTAGTCATCCTACTTGTTCCCTTTGATGTTAATTATTCATGTGGCTTCGCTGCATGCGCTTTTCCATTGCTTAAGTCGCTTTATATGTATGATCGTATATCATCTGCTACTTTTTGGAAAGGGGGTAATCATATGAAAAATCTGCCGGCTCTATTTAACTTAAATTCAGCATGTCTATTAGCTGAAAAATAATACTTAATTTCTCACTGCTGTAGGTGGTAGCAATCCTATCAAAGGGGATATAATTGTAATTGCTGGAGCCACACTGTATGCCGTGAGTAATGTCAGTGAGGTAAGCAGATGATATCTGTGAATATTCACTAGCTTTTTTTGAACCAAAAATGATATCTATGTATAGTTAGAAAAGTTCTCTCTTCCCTGTGCGGATGTCTCAGTGAGGAGGTGTGAGAGGTTGGATATGGTATGTAGGAGGAGATGTAAAGGTAGGCTGAAGAAGTATTGGGGAGAGGTGATTAGACATGACACATCTGTAAGCTTATTGAGAACATGACCCTTGAGGATATGGAGGTCGATGATTAGGGTAGAAGACTATAGGTGGTCGAGCATTATCTAACTTTTCCTTCTCAGGGTAGGGGTGCGTAGCCGCACTTCTGGGATTACACAACATATGTTGTTGTTGTTAGCAATTCACCTTATGATAAAGGATACAAACTGTGAAGGCAACAATAGACAGGGTTTTGTTCTCGTATATATTATATTTCTCTCAGGTAGCATTGATTCCTTGTACAGTACAGTACCCTTTTTACTATGAACTATTTCTTTCTTGGTCTTGTTTCTCAAGTTGGCTAGCCTGTTTCACATTGTTAATGCTTTAATTTCATTTTCTATGCAGGAGTTTTTTGTCAAAAGTGCTGATATGGTTGAACTCATGGCATTTCTGGGCCTTTTTGGTGCCATTGTTAGTGGTTGCCAAATGTATCCTAATTTGCTTGAAAACACTTCTCTTTAATGTTCAAAACACAATTCACTCATTTGGATGATACTTGGTTCAGTCATTATAAGAGCTTATAGGGGTTAACCTTCTTTCTTGATAAATGCATATTCTTTAACTGCTGATGATTTTCTGTACGCGATTTCTTTAACCATGCTACAGAGGAATACTTGAGCGCAATGAGTTGAGGTCCATTCACTGGTCAGCTGGAGCAGTAAGTCTCTTATGCTTTGATCTATTTCCTCACAAATGTACATGGATACAGAAAATGAAGAAAGAAATTAATGCTGCCTTTAGAAGAGCAAACTTGTGTAGCATTATTATCTTTAATTTCTGAGCAAGTTCACTGATGTTGGATTTATGACTTAATTGAACACTTCTTTTTTCCCACAAGTATCAATGGAACTCAAACATGAAGCTGTAATTATAAAAGGTGAACTTAACAATACAAACCTGCATATTTTTTATTTCTAAGAAGAATGAGGTCCACATTTTCCTGATGTCCTATACAGTCATCTGCCCTCCCAATAATGAAAAGGAAAACACTGCTGAAAAAGGAATGAAATCTGATGTGATTGAGAAAGCAACATTGTACTTCATACACCATTATAAATTATAAAACAGTATCCAAGGTTTCAGATCCTCTCCCTCCACTTTCAAAAGCATTATAACTCCTCTATTATATTCAACCACTTCTCCTAGCAAATTATACATGCTACAAAAAAGTAAGTTTTCCCATCTTAACTCTAATTCTAAAAACTGGAAAGGAAAGAAATAGAGGGCTGTTATTTTAGGGAATTGGGATAAAGGTGGTGGGCTATGGTGTAAGGGCTCAGAGTAGGGGTATTCTGGCTAAGTCACTGGATTCTGTTAACTGAAGCAATATAGAAATATGAGATATCTTGGGGTCTTTTATCTCAAGAAGCCTAACTTGCCATTCCAAAAGTAAGTCTAATAATGTGAGTTGTGAGGTTATTTAAGAGGGGAACTGGCTCGCCATTCCTTCTCATTTTGTGTTTATGTACTTTGTTTCATTGTCCTTTTGCTGGTAGTGTTTTAGTTTATCCTCACATCAAGTTGTTTAAACATCTATTACCATGTGGAATTTCAGGCACTTCCCTTTGTTGGATTTTCATTGGCGATGTTTCTTTTCTACTCATTTGTTCCCGTTTTGCTGAAGGTATTGCCCCCTCCGTCAATCTCTCCGTCAATCTTTCTATTGGTTCATATACAGGTGTATGTTGTATATATATATATATATATATATAAAATAAACCAGTTGACAGTCAACTATGCTCCAATCTAAATATAGTGTGGTGCAATCTACACTATGTTGATCTGTTAAAGAAAATGATGTGTTGTAGATATCATCACATTCTTGGTTCTTATAATTATTCTCTGTTGATGCTCATTAGTTTTGGAGCTAGTTTTTTTTTTTCATTCTGAAATGCCACCTTTTGGATGCAGAGGAGTGGTGCCACAATGCTAAATCTAGCCTTGCTTACCTCTGATATGTGGGCTGTTGTAATTCGTGTCTTTGTATACCATCAGAAGGTTTGCAGAACAATCGGCTTCTTTTCATTTTGAGCATTAAAATCTATTTAGACGTGGACCTAGTACTTTTGCTGTGATTCATTAGTGTTGTTCTGAAATCAGTATCATGTTCTTCAGGTTGACTGGATATATTTTGTAGCTTTTGCTGCTGTTGCTGTGGGTCTTCTTGTTTATTCTGGGTAAGAAACAATTTGGTTCCTGAGTGGGGTTTATCTTTCTTTTGTATATTAGCGCTTAGATTTTTTTTGTCCATGTTATCATAGAACTAAGAGGATAATCTAACTGTTGGTTAAGTTTTTATTTATATGATGGGAAATCCTCCATACGTCACTGATACTAAAGAGCTGAAGAAAGTTACTTTCATTGGCACCCTAGGTACCTAAATCGGGCAATATGGAAACTCTGCTTTCTCTTCTTAACTATCTTATTACAAAAGATTTCACTGTAGATGTACCATCTCTCTGCTCCTCATATCTCCATTTATCCTTTTCCATAAATGAGACCTGCTAATATAAGACTTCAAGCAAACTGTTAATTTCTCCAGTCTGCCAATTTTTGAAGTTTCTCCAATAGCTCAGGTTCCAAAATATTATTCCTTTCTGTTCTTCGCAAAGCTGGGCCAATATTGCTCTCTGCTGGTTTCATATGATGAAAGTGGCCTGGAATGCTTCACTATGTGGGATTACTCTTTTGCTTCCAAAAGCTGATTATGGTGCCATCACCATCTCTAAATGTTTAACATTTTGGTAGAACTCCTTCGATGACTCCTCCATATAGCTACCCATGAGAGATTTTTTTTCATCCACCCAAAACCTGAACTTCGTACTTATCCGTGATAACTCTCCTCCAACATGCCTGTTCTGCACTTAATCCTAACTTGGATTAGGATGGTTTCTGTTGATTATCAATTTAGTCTAGTTATCACAATGTAGAATATTAAAGAGTTTGTTCTTGTTCACTGATGAGACCCTTAACAGTCGAGGTGCTGGTGCAGTACTTGAAATATTTTTCCTGTGTTCCTATTTGAGAAGGCAAATCCCTATTCACTAGTATTGTAAGTTGTTGGTCAATCTCGATAATTAAACTCTCATTTGGTAAGACTAGTCAAATGCTTTTACAGAGCAAGCAGATTATTTTTTACATATTTGACTCCGTTTCAGGCGGGATAAGGTGGATAAGAACGTAGCTGATGAAGGCATTGTAAGAAGCAAGCGATTTGACGAGGAAACTGGCCTAGATAATTCTGCACGAAAAGATGCCATTGAGAGCTCAAGAACTGAAGAAAACAGGCAAAGTTTTGATGCCGAAACAGAGCCCGGAATACAATTTCAAGGAAGATAACTTTATTTTGTAGTTTTGAGACTTTTCTTTCTTTTTTATTTCTTCCTCTATCTCCTGTAGGAAAGGTCTTATTCCATTGCTAGGGTTGATTCTCAGGGTAGTGAATTTGCGTTAATGCGATGTAGCTGCCAAACAGTTACTCTCTGTCATTTTACTTAAATAAAACTTCTCATTCTTCATTTAATAGTATTATTTTATCACTACACCTCAGTGAGCTTTTGAAGTCAAAAACATTTTCTATTGCTTAATACCTCCTTCTGTGTATGAAGTCACTTTAAAAATTGATTCTACATAATAGTATTACGGCTCCATTGCCTGGGGGTTACAGCTGAAACATCATAACCACTAATTAGTTGAATTGCGTAATCTTCCTAAAATACATTGAGAAACAGAATACATTCCAAGCAGATTGGTCTTTTTACATAGCTGAATCTCCAGATAAGAAGATGGTCAACAGAAATAGCAACATTACATGGGGACCTGACAAACCCACAAACTGAACACATTCCAACAAGCATATTGCTCTCTGTGAGATGCTTGATAGGTTTTCCATATTCAACAGAATATCCTAACATGTTGAGTAAAAGCGCCAACTTTTACGTACAAGAAGTGAAAAGATGTGCACTTTTTACACATGAAGTTTGCCATACATTAAACATGCCTCTGCTTCAAACTTGCTGCTGAGTAATTTCTCGTCTTGTATTAGAAGCTCTATTAAACGATATCTGCTATAAGTTTCTGAAGGGCTTCATTTGTAAGAGGAATACAAAGGCAATCTTGACCATCAGAATTTCTTTTGGTTTTGATCAACTCATGGTCTTTAAATTCGGTCAAATGTGAATTCAAAGTAACTTGACTGCTCACCAAGAACCGTTCTCGGCACGTACTGTACAGATTGTTGATTGGCATACCTGACAAGAACCATGTCCAACTTTAAGGTATTGACTAAAGCATAGACCTAATTGCAACAACATACATGGAAATGGAGATAGAAATGGGAAACCAAAGTATGAAAGCACTTACCTTCTTCATCAGGATGGGCCAATTGATGCTCAGCAAGAACTTTAAAAACATTTTGAGCATTCGGAGTCAAACTCTGTAAGACAATTGAAGCTGTCTTCACACTTTGTGCACTGCCCCCATGGGCGAGGATGAAAGGAAAAAACATTGATTCAACCTTGTATGGAGCAAAAGTAGGAACATGGCACCAGTACCAGTCAAATTGTGTATGAACCATCTTCTTGTCCCACACTGGCATATACGACAGCCAATAGAGCAAATATAAGGACTTTTTGAATGTGACATCCAAATAATAAACAGAGTTCAAACACCAGCCTAAGTTACATAATTAAGGGAAATGACTAGAATTTGACACTTCAGCATCAGATGGTATAGTTAAAGTGATATATATTTACATTCAAGCAGCAATTAGCAAAAGACACTACACCTAGAAACTCTTAAAACACGTAAAATTAGCAAACTGCACTAGTACATGCAAGACATGGAGAAAAGACTTCCACAAACACTCCCTTATCCAATTATATAAATGCTCACACACGTGTTCAGAGAGCTCTTACAAAGAGGAGCGTTGACATGGTCAATGGAAGCAACCATACGAACATGAGAACAAGCAGCAATGCTTGCAAGACATTGTTGGCTGTCAGAATCACGTAATCCAGGACCATCAATGTTGTGAACAAGAATGCAAACAAAACACTCCTCAACTTCTAGGTCTGGGCTGTCTAGAAAAGTAAGGAGGTCAGACATGGATCTGGTGTTAAATGGTTGTTGGCTTTTACACAGACTTCCTGAGGTAGTCTTCTGTCGCAATTTTACTTGATCCCAGAGAAGCTCAGCCAGTGTTATCACCACCTGAAATTATAAATCAACAATAGCAGATCTCTTAGTATTACTCAGAAAGCTTGTGCGCCAGCAACATGGGTAATGTGCTTCTCATGGAGATCTTTGGCATATGATATCATAATGAGGGAGTGGTCAGAGCTGCAGTAATTGTTGATATTATGAACAAGTATAGGAACTTAAGAAAAAGGAATTACTATTGCCATATTAAGTCCCAGTGACCATGCACCAAGAATCACATGAATTGTGTATACAGTTATTGATGCTTCAAGCATTGATAGCCTCCATCAGACCAAGAGAAAAGGAGCATTCAGAATTATTTTCAACCACTTGTATTCTATTTCAATTGTTTTAGGATTGTGAAGTCTGGGCATAACCATCTTATTGGGCAAGCCAATATGAAATCTTCAGTCACAGCCCTCTCATTAAAGCCATTAGCACTGTTATAACATATAACAATAATCTTCAAAATATTGTCAGTGCTAACTTAAAAATCCATGCCAGTGAGCCTGTAACGCACTAAAGTAGGAAGCTTGCAACCAAACCAAACACAGCTCAATAAGCAAATGCTCCTGCATGATGAGTGCTCTTGTAGTAAGCTGTCTAGACCTGATATACATGCCTATAACATCATTTTTCACAAAATTTGCAGAGGAGTTTGAAACTTTCTACACAATATTTTTAAAACATAGGTACCAATAAAGCACCACTTTTGAACAAGGAAGAAAACAATAGACGAATACCTGTTTAAGATTTATAGATTGGAGATACCCATTGACAACAACGACAGAGTACTCAGTTAAAGATTTTGAGGCAAAATCTTCAATCAAAGCTTTCTTTGATCCAAAGCCATACATCAAAAGTGCAAAGCCGCTCCTATCAGATTAAATTAAAAGAAAATTAGAAAGGAAAACCTTCCTGGTTTAAATTTGATAGATAATGGGAAAAAGGCAAATTAAAAAGTTTATCCAAAAAGCATAGCATAGAGTAAACCTATACATCAGGACTCTGACCTTAGCACGAAAAGCCATTTTGAATATAAACTTTTGTAGCTACTGATCAACTCATTAACTTCTTTCTCATGTTTGGGCTCAATACTAGCTGCCACCTCTCTTAATTCCTGCATGCAACAATAATTGTTATGGACTTCTTTCTCATGTTTGAGCACAACATGGACAAGAAGTATAATTTGGAGATTGTGCATAAACCGTCATCTTTGAGGGTATTGTACAATAGTTTATCATTTGAATGATCACAGCTCGCATTTTGAGGTAGTCCATCTCTTTTGTAAATGTACCTTCATGCACTTATTGGAAGGTATCCAATGAGGAATCAGCCCTTCTTTTCTCCTTAATTACAAAAATCACAAATTTTGTCTAACCTCTTAGCTCACTCATAAACATAAAATGGCTGTCAACAAAAACCACAAATCAGCCCTTACGCTTATCTGAAATGTTATGTGTCATGCTGACAAAGAAGAAGAAAATGTCACAACTATTGTACTTCTACACACTAGAATTGATTGAAACAGTGTATAGGATAAACGGGGCATGTTCTCAAATATTACATCAAGTAATAACAATTACTTAAATGAATCATCCAATCTATTTGGGTCTAGCAAAGGTATTCTCTTAAGGGGTACTCTTTTTCTCCCAGTTTTTTCATGAAGCGACTATGCTATATACTATAAAAGAAGAGTCTTTGTAACATAATAATTGGCCAACATTAGATAGCTTGATGTCAAATTTTTTGGTTATACAGTCGATCACAGAACAAATAATCAAAAGGCAGTCTATCAAAAAAAACCATAGCACAATAGCCAATACATACGCTCAGGTCACCAATACCAAAGACAACAGCACATGAATGTAGAATTCTAACAGTTGGTGCAATCAACTCAAGCTGTATATACAGTTGAACAATAATAGGAATCAAAACACAAACCTCTTCGTCAACGAGATCGATTTCTGAAAGCTTCCGAGCAGATTTTTTCCTTGAAGAAGAGCCCAATTCTTTAGCAAGGAAATAGTTTCTCGAGAACCCAAACTCCTCTTCCTCAATCTCGTCTACATCCATCTCAGAGAATCTGAAATATTAAGGCTCTATTCAATTAACAAGCACAAGTTGACAGAAGTGCTAGACTCCAAATTTGTATTTGTTCTTTTTCTGAATTGCAAAGTTCTAGCAACTACTCCCACCGTCCCCTGCTCTCTCCGGTCTATTCTCCGGCGACTCTGACGGAGACTTAAGAAGAGAATTAGGGCTGCTAGGGTTTGTTTGGTCACTGAATTTAACAGGAGTTAAAAAGTGGCGGGAAAATAGTAGTTTTTAGTCCCTTAGTTATTGTTACTCCCTCCGTTCCATTTTATACCAGGTACTTTGACTCGGCATGGAGTTTAAAAAAGAAAGGAAGACTTTTAAAACTTGTGGTCCAAAATGAATGATAGAAATTTGTGTAGCTGTAAATCATTTCATTAAGGGTAAAATATATATTTTATAGTTAGATTGTTACTTTATATAAAAATGTGTCATTCTTTTTGGGACTGACTAAAAAGGAAAGTGAGTCATATAAATTGGGACAGAGGGAGTATATTGTAATTTCATCCTTATTATTATTTGACCAAATATATTTAACCTTAAATTAGATTGAGGGTGCTAAATTAGTCCTTCAATCTAATTAATTATATATTTAAGATAAACGCCCACTTCAATGTGGTTAACCAAGTTTGAAGAATATTTAAAATAAGCATCTCACTTTGATATAGTTCGCCCAATGAGAATAAATACTTTGAGAAAAACGCCGCACTTCCATACAATCATTCAAATAAATATTTAAAATAATTGTCTCACCCTTTTTTTTGGTAATAACTGTGAAATATTACCATTACAACAAGAACCATTTACAGAATTAAGGAACATCCAGTAGCACCACCCCCTTCTAGGAAGGTTGCAGCAAGTATCGAAACCTCACGCAAAAACAGAAAATCAAACAAGCCACGCCAACAATCTAGTTACAAATTCTAGACACTAAGTTAGTGCATCTATGAGCTCTTTTGGAGCAGTGTAACATATCTATCCTCTCCCTTTGGATCTGTGCTATAACACAACTTGTATTTACATGTATGTTCCTGAAAATCTTCATGTTCCTTGCTCGCCAAGTGTGATAAATCATAGCACCATAAATTGCCGCAGCTACTTCCTTTTGGAACCTCTTCCATCTTCTTTTCTGGAACCATTATAGATTTTGTATTACTCCCTTCTGTTGCAAGTACAGGCCTGACCATGTAGAGAGAGCGATCCTTATTTCTGATATCCAGCCACATCTAGCAAACAAATGAGTCTGAGTCTGTATTTCATCTTCCTCACACAAGCAGCATGTAAGGTGATCAACTGGAATGTTTAGTCTGTTCATTCTTTTCTTGGTAAGTATCCTATTCTGGGAAGCGATCATTCTATGCTTTGGCAGCATCATTGAATTCCATATAAGTTCTGCTTCTTTCACTCTAGGCAACTAACCAAGTAAAGCGATATCTCTTAGAAACTGAATAATTACCAGAGGGGGAGAGCTGGTACGGTCCCCTACTATACCAATGAATCATCGGCTCCTTTAGTGAGTTCAACTTCCTCCAGTACCAACTACTGTCCGCAGATGGACAATGAATTGATCCCATATTTGTTCACCATCCTTTATGTAAATTCCATGAACCTTAAGTAAGTCCTGTTTTGTAGCCAATTGCCATAACAATTTTCCAACAGAGGCAATATTCCAGCTCTTGCAACTTCTAATGTTTAGGCAACCACATTTCTTGGGAGTACAAATTTTCTCCTATGCTACTAGCATTATTTTCCTCTTCTCATCAGTTTTCCCCCCACAGATAATCCTTACATTGCTTGTCTACTTCCTTCAATACACTTTGAGGTAGTATAAACACAGTCCCCCGGCCAAAAATTATAGATAGAAAATAAGACAGCATTTATGATTTGAGTTTGTCTAGAATAAGCTGTGATTCTGGAGGTTATCTTTTCAACTAATTGATGACACTCCATTTTGCTCTATTTCTTTGAGGACAAAGGTAGGCCTAGGTATCGGTTCCTAAAGAGAAACCTGTTCTGTCCAAAATCTCCTGCTTTACTTCATCATTCACTACAGCTAGAAAGATTTCTCTTGATTTGCTAGTAAACCAGTTGCATTGCTAAAATGTGTGAAAGCTTCCATGACTCTGGAGATAGAACCCATATTACCCTTACAAAAAATCATTAAGTGGGTCAGCTTAGATGCTAGGATGAAACTGAAAGCTTGGCAGTTCACTCATCTTCCGCAAAGTTCTGGAAAGGTATTCCATTACCAACACAAACAACAACGGTGACATGGGATCTCCCTGCCTAAGGCCCCTCTTTCCTTCAAAGTATCCATGCCCTACTCCGTTCACTTTGATAGTAAACGTAGTCGATGTTACACATGTCATGATTAATTGCACATGAAAGCCAAACCCCCTCAAAACGTCCTCTATGAAGTTCCAGCTAATCATGTCATACAATTTTGGGGAAGTTTTCCTGTTGTAGTGCTTCAACAGATCATGGCAAATCAATATATTGTGGGTCAAGGATCTTCCAGCTACGAAGGTTCTCAGCCACAACAGTAGGAATAAAACATTGCAACATGATATGCTGTCTCACCGTTTTTAACCAGATATGAATGTATATTTTAAGTAGGTGTCCCACTTCGTCATGGTTAGCCCAATTGAACAAATATACTTAAGATAAGTGTCCCACTTCGATGTAATGTCCATTTAAACTTGCCACTTATAAGACAATTATTTTTGATAAACTAGAAATCCCCATATGCAAGAATCATATTATTAACCCTCCTTTTATCTTTTTATATCTCATCAAAGGGAGGGAGTTAACTGATCATTAGAATTTAAATCCATTAACATAAAAACATTAAGGAAATCAAAACTGAGAACTAACTGCATACAATTATTTAGATAATATGTTTATTCATAAGATCTGTTTCTAAACTTAAAGTGAGTCCAAATCTCCAGCTCTTTCAGTAAACTTCTTACGACGGGACCTGGGAAAAAGAAGCTGACGGATCTGTTTCTCAGCAGCAATCTCTGAATGTGCCTGCACAGTAGCCATAGTAGAAAGAATCAAAATCACATTTTTGCAATATCCCCGAGTCAGTTACTTTAAGCTTCGCATAAACTTAGTCGTATAGAGAGAAATGTAACAGAAAAGAACATTTTTGGCCAATAACGTCTCCAAAGTAGTAAAAAGGTCACCATTCATTCATCTTGATGCATAGACGAGGGAGGATACATGCCTTCTCAAGTTAGTCAATCCCATCTCTCAGATTGTCTATATTTTGAGATGTTTTCACTAAAAAGGCGTTCTATATCATGTGCCATGGGCCGTGTATTCCATGTAACATACTTCACATTAGCAAGTAGTCTCTCATCTTGTTATAGATATGCAAGTTCTACTTTGCCCACTTCCAGAACACCGAAGCAACATTTACAAACAACATCGGATCACTCACTTCATATTATTTTTTACCACTACACATCAGTGAGCGTTTAAAATCAAGTATTTTCTGTTGCTTACCCTAACTTTGAAGGGGAAACGATGTGTCCATACTTCTGTTCCAGAGAGAACTCTGACATCCATGCCAAGACTGTCAACTCCAATCAAATTCGCTCTCTGCAAAAGGGTGGATGTTATATTAAATGTTTGCAAAGACTGATACGTAAATTATGAAAAATTCCAAATGGGCTATTACGTAAGCAAAATGTTGGATTTTAGCTATGATTTCACTTCAAATTGAATTTTCTAATGTATGACACTATTAGATATAATGACGTGATCAATCAAACATTTATTAAAATGAAAAAGTTAAAGCGGGAAAAAAGGACATGGAGATAACTGCCAACATTTACATCAGAAATATTAGATTTCAACTTCTAAATGGAGTTTCGTGAATAAGAGTAAAGTTGATGGTCCAAACTAGTGTTACAAAAGAACCATCATTTGAACAATAGAAACAGCACTAGATCAACCTAATTCTTTGGAACTTCTATGCATATCAAAGTTTAAGCATCAGCATCAATTGACGAGTACCTCAACATGAAGTCCTTTCTTTCTGCAAAGAGCTTTAAGTGCATACTTGCACCTTATTCCTTGCTGCCTAAACCACTCTAAAATTGCTGGAGCTGAGTGTACAAGACTGTCAGGCTCAGCATCATGGAAGTCATACAAATTTACTGCTAACTGCACCAAAAAAGAAGGATGAACGTTGAGCATTACATTATTGACTATCGCAGTCCTAGAATACTTCAAAGAACAATATTTTCATTTCTGCACTCGTCGTATGCTTCTACCGTATTTCAGTTCTTTTCGGATAGGAAATACTAAAACTAGATAATCCATTCATGCAATACTACTCAATAAGCAAGATTCAGATGTAACAAAAAAGAGAGACTTAATACAAACTTTAATCCCTCACTCGTCAAGATTTCCCCCTTCACACCTGACATACTAAGGTGACTTATTACACACTTCATCTTTCCAAAGACGAGCCGAATACCTCCTCCTTTTGTGTATGACTACTTAAAATGGATTGCGCATAACCCACACCAAATATATGTGTCATAATCTTTAAAAAGGTAAGAACACAAAAGAGAATACTTGAATCAACATATTTCACCCCACCCCACTAATCTGATTTTCGTTGGCTGGAATCCCGTTACAAGCACGAAATGAGTTAAGTACATACCTGCGCACCATATACAGAAAATAGGTCGACTCTGATGATTTCCAATCTGTAGATAGAAGTCAAAGTGCCGCTCTTGTCATATCTTGAACTAAAGCTCAAAATTTCTCCATCTGTTAAAAAAAAAGAGTGAATCAACAGATAAATAATCAAATAATACAGTAAAAAAAATTAACTCGAAAAGGAACAAGATTCTTGGTGGCCAGAGCTCCTTCACTGTCATACACTGATCTGAGATCTAGAGTAAGAGATCATTCTAAACTATGATCAACAGTCATACAGCTAACAGCTCAGGCCGATACAGTTTTTGCAGGCGAAATAAATGAGTTGAAAGGGATAAGGCACACTTTTGTTAAAGGAATAACTATTGTAGAGGAACTCTCCCAAAGGTGGATTTAAGTGTAGGGAATTTTAACTTAAAAGACTTAATAGGAGGAAGGGGATCAAAGAAAGTAGAATCATGATGCTTCAAGTTCATGTCTTTGCTTGGTCTCAAGTTCAAGACTCACATATAATTTTTGTTATTTTCCGCCAATATCTCCTAAAAAAGCACATTGCATACTTCCAAGTTCCAAGTTTCAGGAGACAGGACAGCTTGCACAAAGAAATATTTGAGAAAATCTACTGATCCTTCCTCCTCATCTCCTTTCTTTTCCTTCAAATCATTCCTGCTCTTTTTCTACTCCAATCCCTTTTTTATGCTCTCCTAAAACCAGAAACTAAACCTGAAAAAATAACAAAATCCGTAGTCTAAACAGCCCTCGAGAAGTTACTAAATTTCATAATTTGTTACCAGAACATCCCCTTTCAGCTTCATCTAAGTTAGCCTATTCTATAAGTTCATTTTAAGTGACTCCATTATAGCGTCTATACCTTAATCCCTACTGCAAATTCATCATTTTGTATTGCAATTAAAAGCTTCTGGATCTCAAGGCCAAATATTGATTTAAAGGTATAGACATACATAATGCTTATGAGCAATCATCCCTGAGATGAAGGTATCAACAGAAGAAACTTTTTCCACTCATCAGGAAAACAATTTTTTTTTATAAACAAGAAATCCCCATGCGCCACTTACGGTTTGAGCATCAGCCCTTCTACCCTTCTCCACTTAAATACCCAAGACAACAAACTATGATACCAAAACAACGTAGATAACATTTTCTAGCCTTGAATTTTGAAAATTCCCTGCATCCCTCTGGGTGTGAAACGAATTATTAATTGTTTGACTTTACCTTTCCAATCCAAGGTGGAGCCATCACTAACTTCATCGCCACTGAAGAGCCTTCGCACGTAATATTCTTCTTCCAGAAAGGCAGGCTTGAGGCGTCCCCAAATTGAAATGCCATTTGATGGATGATCCATCATCTTAGCATATTTCATGTGAACAGCCTATGAAATACACAATAGGTTGTGGCTTGAGAGGAACCAAATTGGACAATGTCTATTCAGAAAAATCAATTTTAGAACCGAATACAATGAAATGTAGCGTATTTTTTGAGCATATTCTAAATAATGCACAATTCATTAAAGAAGCTTAGGTTTAAATGTGTACTCCAAAAGTTGGGCAAATGTTATTTCTGAAAAGCCATACTTCACACAGTATCTCATGTATGATGGGGGATCAAAAACTAGCCTGAACTTAACTCAACACGAAAAGTTAGCCCATGAGGTGAGGATTACCAAAACCATACAAGCAGACCAAATCCCCATCCCACAACCAATGAGCGAAAAGCTTAACCCTCCCCCGCTGCATGCCTAGGCCTATTAACTAGAGCTTGGACAACATAATATGAAAGCCCAATATCGGGTAAACCAAGAATTGAGATGGGTCCCAAAAGCTAGTTCCTGATGTGAGAATTGCCTAAGAGCATAGAGAGCAAATCCCCATCCCATAACTATCGTGGACAAACTCAACAATGGGAGAGATCACCGGCCCCTGACCTGCCTCCGATTACTGAAAGTGAATTCGTTTTCAATTATCCTAAGCCGGCCTATCATTCATTGGTTAGGGTTAGGGAAAAAAAGCTACCTGGAAGTAATCTCTTCTTCTCAGTGAAAGCTAAAGGCACTGGTATAGTAAGAGTGTGGTGTGTGCTCTCTTTATTCTGTAGATGCACTCCTGGGAAGGGAAGCCATAATTTTGGATGTAGATAGATCAATCTTATCCAAAGAGAGAGGTAATAATATGATATACAGGAAGGCGTACCAAGAACCTTAGTGCAGTATGCTAGAAGAGTTTTATTGTACTTTCTTTTGCATTTTACTTGATTGGCTCTTTTGCACCTCAATGTCTTTTTTTTATATATAATTGTGGTGTCCGGGCCAAGCTTTCGTGCACCTCGACTTATTCCATGGAATACCTACCACCTCCCACAAGCAACAACTACCAAGTAACTCTGGCACCATGAGGTCGCAAGTTCAAATCCTAACAGAGAACAAAAACACTAGGTGATTTCTTCCCATCTGTTTTAGTCTTGGTTGACAGAGTTACCTGATACATGTTGTTGGTGCGAGGTAGCATGTATCCCGTGGAATTAGTTGAGGTATACGCACGCTGGCCTGAACACCAGGTTTATCAAAAAAAATAAAAAATTACAGCGCACCAAGATTGGGGCTGAGAGTGAATCTCTACAGCTCCATGACTCAAAGGTTATGGTGTTGTTAATCATGCTCTGGTCTAATGGCCATATTTCCTCTATCAGACTTGGCTCTTGTCTCCTTAGAAATCAAGGTTACACTGTTATGAGCCTACAGAACCGACCCTGTTCAGGTTAGAGTGAGGCCCCAAGAAACCACCAATATCTTGCAACAAGGTAAATTACTTCTTCCTCTTGTGAAGGCTATCTTAATATTTATATCCATCACAGAGTGTTATTGAGAGCTTCACTTTGAGATACATCCTTAAAACAAGCATTGTCTGTCTCTTCCTCCTAGGTACTTCATATTCCAATTTTCACCTTAAAAAAAGAAGGGAAAAAAAGAAAAGAAAATGCAGTATCTTTCTACTGTGTTTCAAGCTTCCATTATACGGTCAACGAAAATAAGCAACGATAGTGATCTCATCAATTGGATAATTACTTTGTGAATTATTTTTAAAAACATTGTCAATTCAGTAAACATGTGATTTGGTTGCTCATACGAAAAGTTCCTCCGGTTTTTTGTGTGAATGTTTTCTTATATATTATTTTAGAAACAGCTACTGCCTCCTGTTTTAGAATTTGAGTTTATTTCTTCAATATTTTCCCAGAAAAATACATGAAACCCAAACTCATTAATACAGAAAAAGGTTGGGGGATCAAAAGCCGAGACTTTACATATTCTGCTTTAGAGAATAAAAAAAGTGTTTATTGTACTTGAATAAACCGACCCAAACTAGTTTGGATTGAGATGTACTCATTAAATGATATAAGATGTTGTAGTCATGTCATCTGGCTTTTTCTTATGTATATGCCTTTGATTATTTCTTTTTCGTAATTGTGCAAAGAATAAGATTTGGGAAATGAAAACATAGGCATATAAGTGACAGTTACAGAATAGAGCTAGGAACGAGAAATAGTTCATTAACAAAAAATAGCTAGGAGGAGAGTTGCTAAAAGAATTGAAAACCACCTTAGTCAAGCACTTAGCAAAATAAACTGGGTGCAGCGTGCTAGAACTATCTGGCATTCCCCAATCAACTTGATAATCGTACATCTCAGAACTTTCGCCCTGCAAAAACAAAATACAAGGACACATGTAAGCATAAGAATAAGCTAAGACTAATCGACCAAATTATGTAGTGAAATTGCAGTGGTTGTTTACTCACCTCGAAGTAATCGTCAAAGAAATTAGAATCATCAATAGAATCACCTGCTAAATTGATGTCATCAGGTGATTCTACCCTCCTCTTCTCGTATTGGGAGAAGTCCATTCCAATCAATGCACTCTGAAATAATCCAGTAAAATAAGGATAGTAGAGATTTCAGCTCTGACCTACAGACATATATTTCACTACAGATCGACACTCTTACGACTCAAATTCCACATAACACATTCTTGAACAGTTGTTTATCAACCTCAAGACAAGTCTAATTCAACATCTCAATGTCAAAAACAAGACACTAGCCAGCTCATATAAAGCCCAAGGAAGAACTTCCATAAATATATTGATAGGAGGATATAAAATTAAAGGGAAGAAAAACATATTGAAGCCATTAAGTCCGACTGTGTGAGCTTCGTATTCTTATGTCGATCCCTAGTCTGGATAAAATAGAGGAGTTGCGGTAGGTTGACAACTAGCGTAAAGCTATTTGATCCAATCACATCCCTATGGAAAGAAAAAGGACAAAGAGGATAAAGTGAGAGATCATCGAGATAGTTTAGTCATTTCTTACACGGACTTCCAAATGCAACAATTTTCAGGTTCAACACTATAATGATTAAAGGTGTTAAAAGTCATGATACCCCAACCCTTTTGGTGCATGTTGTATGTGTTGCATGTTCTTGTGTGCATAAAACAAAATGTGTTATAACAGTATTTGTGCATGCCCCACTTGTGGGATTACACTGTGTATGTTTTTGGATTTTAAATGATGTCTGGAACCAGTTGAACGCGATTCAGATTTGCTTCAAGTTGGTCGGACTAGGTCCAAGTAGAAAGTGAGAATACTTAAATATATCTGGTGCAACTGGAATGGAAATTGTGATTCACATGAGGTGCAACTGCAATGGAAGATATAAGAGAGGAATGAGAGATACACAAGATGTGATCGTATGACCTGAGATCAAATGCAGTGATGCTTCAGTCAGTTGCTGAAATTTTTCTAAAGGGAAAAAAAAAGCACCCGTGGGTTATTTCTTATTTCATTCTTACTGCTTGAAAACATCTATAGTAGTGTTCTAGGACTCACTCCATCTCCAAAATCGCATAGAAACTCAAGTTTTGATTCTAAGGAAGTGAGATTTGAGAATTTGGAAGAGACGTCCATCATTGGAATTCCTGATTTCTCCATTCACATCACTCTAGAAGGTGACCCGAAGGGCTATTCGAGGTTTTTGAGTTGGACTACTTCAGAGGTAACTTTTAACCTCAGAACTTATGAGTTTGAGTTCTTTTAACCATGGATTAACAAGCTGGATTAGAATCAAGAATATAGCTTAGCATTCATCAACAGGAAAATTTAGGTGATGGAAATTTACAGTTGATGGAGAATTTATCACTAATTGTTATGAGTAGCCTTAGAAATGATGAAGTGACAATTAATTTAAACAACCCAAGGTATAGGTGTTGGTTGTTAGCGATCTCATCAGTTCATGTATGATCCTTAAGACAATAACTAATAGAGATATGACACACAGCCAAATAAGACGCCAAGAGATTATAACTGCACTGCATAAATAAGAACTAGGTGAATTCAGAGGACATGCTTATGAAGATACTAATCACAATTTTTTTTTATAGGTATATGAAAATACTAATCACAATGTCTAACGAGAATACAGAAAGCTCAATCATGATCTGATATTAACTACGAAAGACAAAATATCCATAAAAGTAGAAATATGTACCACGGAATTACTTGCATCCCGATTCCGCAAGATATTCTTGTCATCATAAATTTCAAAGAATATGTCTGAACACATGAAGGCAAACCATCAACTATGAACATAATAAGGGAAATGATCAAATTACAACACTGTGGGACACACTACAACAGAAACAGCCAAACCTCCATATTCATCAATCACGTACTGAAATTCTGCCCATGACACTTGTTCATGAGGTTCACAATGAACCGTGCCAGGGAATATCAACAATGCATTGCTATTAGCCTGCAATTAGAAATAAAAACACTCCATCTGACACATCCAAAAGAAATATAATCGTACTTATATTGTGCAAACTTTTCTCACTTGCATGTAGAATGAACAATATCGAATTTATATAGCATATATTAGCGCAAACCTCAACGGTTGTCCTTGCTATTTCAGCAGCTGTGAGTTCAGTATCACGAACTCTTCTCTGGTCCCGCATTCCTTCAAGAGGGTGATAGCCACTGTTGCTGACATAGTTAGGGGAATCAGGAACAGAATCAGGGTAATCTGCTGCAACTGAAATTCTTGAAAGGCTATTCTCGTGTCCTACAGCAAGCCAATGCGATTGTGCAGCTCCGAAGAAAGGGTTCTCAGTCCTGAAACTATACAGGAGGAGCACATATGTAAGAACACATAGCTTCATCTGGAAAAAGCCAAACTACAGTAGAACCAGAATGCAATGGTAAAATAATTGCATGAGAAGTCCAATGAGGCTGGCCCTCAAAGACAACCTCTGCAAGCGCCCTCCCACCTTGCTGAACTAGGAGTTCGTAAAATCTAGATTAACTCATAATTTACCAAACAAAAATACATTGAGGATTGGAACAGAATAAATCAAGATCATTCCTAACTAGACCAGGAAGATTAAGATGATTTCTGATCTTGTTCTTACTTCTTACCAGTCTCCAAGAGCAGAGCCATATTTGTTCCACCGAGATGGCTTGGGACTTGGGAGTTTCCAAAAAAAAAAAAAAAATTGACACGACAAACACCAATAACTAATGTAGATCAAGAAGCAGCAGAAATCCAGAGGACCAGAAATATTAGTCAAGTCAAGCACCCTTTATCCTAATGGGAAATAGATTCTCAAGTTATATACCTTATACCTGAATGGTCAGAGAATCTCTGAACCTCGTGTGATGGTTTGATCCAACTGCTTGTAGCTCCAAATGATGCTGAGCAACTACCTCCATCAGCATGACATATGAAACATTGTGAAGGACCTAGAACAGTCGCCAATATCTTTAGAGAAAAAGGCCAACTAAGGACCACATAAAACCCAAAAAAGTAAAAGAAATGATAACATCTAATGAAGAAACATCTCCTGATTAAGATAATGTGAAAAAGTAAGCTTGCTTTCGTCAAAATTTTATTTTGGGTTATCAGATAACAATTTAATCAAGTATGTCTAAAAGTTACAATTTTTCCAAACTCTTCTGTTTATTTCGAAAGGTCCAGAAGAGATACAACGTACCACCTCCTAAACCAACCCTTTCCAATAAAAAATGTCAAGACTCTCTATACGCATCATTAAACACCAAATAAAGAGAACAAAACTATGGTACATTAGTAGCTACATCTAATGCAGTAGCGGGCTTACGAGGTATTTGGTATTCAGTTACCCAAGACACTTTAAAAAACAATTAACAAAGAGTGTCCCTCTCTTATCTGGGTTTCAAGCAATGAAAAACAACAAAATTATTCATTTGCAGAGAAATGTAGAAGGAAGAAAGGCAGAGTTTGTGGTTCTCACAAATTCTTCTTAGCTCTCTAGTTTTAGGAAGCAAAACTTATGATTTGGTGGAATTGACAGTATTCACAAACTCTATGCAGAATTACAGAACCTCAAGGCAATATAGTTAAGACAAACAACCACCATTACCATAGAATTTACTCCTTCCGTCCCAAAATAAATGTCTCTTTAGCAAACAAAATTGTCACCTTAGGAATTCAAGACAAAACTTAGTATGTTTTCAAACTATACCCTTGTATGAAAGAACTAGTTCTTGTTAATAGTGCTCAATTCTTAGTAAACCATACCTTCTATTTAATATTTTTCTTAATGAGTTGTGAAATAAGCTAAAGTGACACTTCTTTTGGGACGAGTCTAACATCATCCTTGTCCACAGACATTCAAAAACACTACCACCTTGACAACACAAGTAACTATGACATACAACTGCAGTATACCAGAGAGAAAGTAACACCAACCCCACCACCACCCAAAAAAGCAATCAAATTTATTGCTAATGGGTGCTAATTATTCAAATAAAAAGTCAACACCACAAAAAATTGGAGTGAAAAAACATGAATAAAATCAATAACCCTTTTAACAGGCACATAAAAAGGGGTTCTTGAAAAAAAAGAAAAAAGGAGAGAACTTTTTGGGTCCTCTGTCTTTTGGATCAAAAAGAAGAATGATTTATGTAATTACCGATGGAGATTAATGATGAAGGCGCGGAGATGAACATCAAGAAACAGAGTGAAGTAGTATTAATGAAATGAAACTGAGGAAAACATTAATTGTATCGAAGATCTTTTTGTCGCCATAAACTCATAGTGAAAGTCAGGAGAACACAGAGGTGTCGTTTTCTATAAGGAGACACGTGTGAGGCACGTGACTTCAGTGTGCCTGTTGGCTGGCGGCTTACTTCTTTCCTCTTAAACATCATTTATTTATATTTTCCATTAAAAAGAGGTTAGGTTAGGTTAGGTTAGGTTTTACTAATTCTTCCGTTTCATATTAATTGTCCAGTTTTCTTTTTATATGTCTTTTATGAAATTATGAATATACTAATTTAGCTCTTATTTAAAAAATAATAACTTTACAAACTTATTTATACTTTCAAAAAAGTATATAGATAAAACTTAAAAAGTGGAATTAATTCTATCTTAATTTTGTAAATTGACAAAATCTAGGACAATTAGACATAGCAATATGGAATAACTAATATGGGACAGAGAAAGTGCTTTCTCTATTTCATACTAATTGAATTTTTGAAGCAGTGAACACTTATTAAGAAACATATTCAAGGACATAATTTAAATTATATTTTTCACTATTGTCCTTTCTGAAATCATAAATGTAACTTTATAAGTGTTGCAATTTATCTCCAAAAAAAATATTAATCTTCATTAAAGGAAAGGGCAAATATAAAAAAAATTAATCAAACATTCATCTTGAACTTTGAAGAATTCAACTATTTGAAACAATGAAAAAATTCAGTTAATATAGAGAGTACTAGCTTTTTGTGAGCCAAATTTGGCTTAATAACAAAACGCATTGAATAGTTTACTTGATAACGAAATGCACTGAATAATGTTATGTGTGTTTAAATGGTACATTATCAATGGGATTGAGGGATTAAAATTTAATAAGGTTAAGATGAAATGTCAAAATCAAAATAAATTAAAGAGATAAAATTAGGAATTGAAACTACTAAATACCATTTGGTTAATACATAGAGTTTGATAGAATTTATTAGTTAATATCCAATCTCTAACCTCTAACTTACAGTGTGAATTTTTAGATTTAGTCAGGCTTCAATGTAGGTAATAGATATCAGATAGGAAATGAAAAAAAAAATTAACTCCTGATATGAACCCAAATTTGATTGAATTTAAATATAAATACTGAACATCGAATAAAAAAAGACACTTTATTTTTTATTGCTATATTAACCTTCAATATTAATGATAACCAAAGTTTAATGCAATTTGTGTGGAAAGGTCTAAATCTTGTTGATTAAGTTAAATTTGTGAGGGAAAGTTCAGTTTCATGCCTTTGAATGCACTGATTTATTTATGTCTTTTGGTGGAAACTTTCTTTAAGCTCACCACTATGATAATTGACGATTCAAAGAAATAAAATAATAATACTTTTCATTCTTCAACTATTATTAAATTCATAATTTAATTTTTGTGTAATATCTTATGAAGTGCATTTAATTTTTAATTAATTAAATTATGTCTTTTAGTTATTTTAGGTAGGAATGTTATATTTATTCTGTTTTTAAATGTTTGATAACTATGTACCGTAAATTTGTTAATATTCAAATGCAAACGACACAAAAATTGCACGTTTCAGTTACTTAAATATTGAATATCTTAATCATTTATTATAAAGATCAAATTTTATATATCAATAGTTGAGAAATAAAAAATGTTATAAATCGTAAAAATAATAATAATCTACTATTCAAAATGCAAATTAACATTACTTAAGTGGGATAAGGCACAAGGATCCTCTAGACTATGACCGAAATCCCACAGACACACTTAAATTTAGTTAGGGTTCTATTACCTCTAAACTAATTTAAAATATACTCCCTCTGTCCCTAATTACTTGTCCACTTTTGAATTGACACACCTATTAAGAAATCAATTAATGACATAGTAAGTTTACCATTTTACCCCTATTAATTATGAAGTTGATGAAAAGTTCTACATTTTTCAAAGTAATTAGTCATTTAATTGAGGGTATAATAGGTAAAAAAAATTATTTTTTCTTGATTTGTCAAAATGGACAAGTAATTAGGGATAACTATAAAAGGAAAAGTGGACAAGTAATTAGGGACAAGGGAGTAATAAATACCCCACAAACGCTGACATGACATAGAGAGTGTATTGGACACATGTCATTTTTTTATAGGTAGCTTTATAATTGGTTAGTACACATATTTATTGATATTAAAACTTATATATATTTAATTATTTTTATTTCTTGCTTTGTAAAATATTTATTTTAATTTATATTCACTTTAAACTTTTTTAAATTAATTTATTATCTTTTCACTTTTAATTATATTAAAAAAATTATGTGTATTTTTTTTTTTAAATAATTAAAAATGTCCTTTAATTTTAACGTTTTAATTTTTTATGTTTTATTTGATTTTCTTCACTTATTTTGATATCCGTTCAAATAACTTATTTTAAATACAAGACATTTGGAATTAAATTTGAAATCAAATCAAAACAAAAGACAAAGAAAATAAAATCAATAGAAAAATAAAACAGAAAAAAACAATGAATGAAGGTAAAAAAAAAAAAAAAAAGGTTCCGATACAAGGTAAAAAAATGTGTATTAACTGAATTTAAAAACAAGATAAAGAAAATAAGAATATTTTTTTTAAAAAAAATTATACACGTGGCAGACGTGTGTGTACAAACACAACCAACTTGGGTGGTTGAAGGTGTCACGTCAGCGCAAAAGGTGCACAAAAATACGAACACTCTAGTTAAACTTAGATGTGTCTGAGATTTCGGTCATAATGTAGGAGGTTCTTGTGGCTTATCCCTTACACATAGTTATAATGAATGAATCGTTCTAATTCAGAATATAGCTTATAAAGCTCCCAAAAAGATCAAAATATGGTGATCATACGGGAATAATGGGAGAGGAGGGTAGAGTTTTGGGAAGATGAAAAAATTGGTGAGCAAAATAAATCAGTTATCTTGAAACATGTTAAACCTATATTCGTATTATTTTCATATATTTAATTTTTTAAAGAAAACATTTCCTTTTTCTCCAATATTTAACCTGAAAAATTAATAAATTTTAAAATCATGTTATTATTCATGTTAAATGAAATTGTAAATAGAAATCTAAATTATTAGTAATAAATTGAAATTTCTAGAGTATTCCAAAGTAATATATGCCTTTTTGTTCATAGGATAGAGCTTAAAATTTCACCTCATCATTATTGACATGATTTAATTTAATTACATTTATCTGATAAAAAAAAAACTAAAATAACCACAAAAGCACATGACCAAGTTTTTTTTTTGAAGTTAGATCTAATAATTAATAAATACCCTAAATTCAGACGTAAAGAGTCTTTATTATTAAATTAATCGTATTTCATGTAAATTCCTTAAAGTAAGTTATTCGTGAAGCTTAAAAGTTAAATTAAAAGATAAAATAAACAGACAAAAAAAAAAACTAAACTCGAGTATTTTATTTCTTTATTTAATTATAATTATAATTAGAGACTTTCATCCCTTCAACACACACAAAAAAAAAATAACTGCCACTTTCTTCATCAACGCCAGGTAACCCTTCTTCCATTTCTCTCTTTTCTTCATACTGTTCTTCCATAATCACACCATTTATAATCAGTATTAAGTCCATTAGAGTTTAATTTCTTGATGTTAATTGTGGGTTTAATCGATTGTTGATGCATTAGCTATTAATGGTCATGTGGAGTTTTAGCTATTTGCAAAATCTGTGGCCTTTTTCTGTATTAAACCCCAATGATTTGAGAATTTCAGATGGGTTTGTGAGGAAATTAGGAATACCCGAAAGTACCAAACAGTTCGTTTATGCAATTCAAGAACCTGAATCGAAGGCTGTTATATACGTATTGTGTGTGCAGAATTTATCTGAGCGATCTGCTGTTGATGCGGAGTGTTTAATTAGGGAAGTTAAGCCTGAGGCTGTAGTTGTCCAAGTGGGTAATTCTGTAGATGGTCATGAAAATGAGGGAAGTGGGTTGAGAGATAGTGGTGATTTAGAGGAGGAGGAGTCAGTACCAACTTCGTCGATTGAGGTTTTGAAGAGGTGTTTTGTGCATAAAACTAGTAAGGAGAAGTATGAGAATGTGGCGGGGCGAGTTGTTTTGAGAGAGATATTTGGGGTTGGGTTTGATGGGCATTTCCCTGCTGCCAAGAAAGCAGCTGAAGAGGTTGGTTCGGCTTTCTTGTTGCTTGAGTCACCGTTTGTTAAATGCAGTTTGTCTGGTGAGTATTCTGATGTGGGGGATGTGGGGTTCGAGAATAAGTTTGGAGTGTTTGGTTTGGAGGAGGGGTATGAGAATAGGTTTGGAGTGTTTGGCTTAGAGGCTGGTAATAGTTTTTTCCTCTAAGGACGGGGTTAATGGTGTCAGAAAATTCTAGAGGATTTCGTGTTACAAATGATGTTCAGTCTCAGATGGTGAGGCTGTTGTCATCACACTTGGTCAATTCAAGTTCCTTACAAAAGATTGGATCTGAGGATATTCAGCAACAGTTGAATTATCAAGTGCCACAGTTTGCACAGACAGTTTATCCTTTGCTCCTGGATCTATATAATATTTTTGTTGATATTCCCTCTATAGGAAGAGCTCTAGCTTGTGCTCAAAAGATGTTTCATGATGTTAGTAATGGAGATGCTGTTAATACAGATGTTCTTTCTGAGGTTTATGTCTTCAAGGTTGCAGTTGAAGGGTTAAGAATAGCTTTGAACAATGCTGGTCGGCTCCCACTTAGCAAAATGGGGTGTGATACAACTGAATTTTCTGCGCTTTCTATTGAGGACAAATCCCATGCCCTTCTTGCACAGTCCCTCCGAAGTCAGACCGAAAAGTTCAAATCAATAGTTGCAGTAGTAGATGCCAGTGGCTTAGCTGGACTAAGGAAGCACTGGAGTGTTAATGTACCTGAGGAAGTTAAGGAAATTGTTGAGCAGCTGGTCACTGACTCTGAAAACGATGGGGACAATTCAAGCCAAAGTGACAAAAAAGGGTTACTAGCTGTTAAGCCAGTGGTAGCTGTTGGGGCTGGTGCAACTGCTGTTTTGGGAGCTTCTTCATTTTCTAAAGTTGTTCCTGCATCTACAATATTGAAGGTTGTTACCTTCAAAGTCCCTGCTTCTCTAAAAATCATGATCACTCAAACCCAAAAGGCCCTTGCTCTTGCATTTGGAAAGTCAAACGTAGCAGGCCCTGCAATGGCAAGTTCTGGTGTCAAATCATCTGTCCTTAAGGCAACTGCTTCTGCAGAGAAAATCCGTGCCGTGGCGCACGGCGTTATAGCCTCTGCAGAGAAAACTAGCATCTCAGCCATGAGAACGGCATTCTATGAAATTATGAGGAAACACCGAGTACGACCCGTTGGCTTTCTGCCATGGGCTACCTTTGGGTGCAGTGTAGTTACTTGTGCGAGCTTGCTTGTGTATGGAGATGGAATAGAATGTGTTGCTGAATCTCTTCCAGCAGCTCCTTCAATTGCCAGTTTGGGTCGTGGAATCCAAAGTTTGCATCAAGCTTCCCTGGCAGTGAAGCAAACAGAAAACTCCAGGATACAAAAGTCAATAGAGTCTCTTGTGTACAGATTTAAGAAGATAAGTATCTCATAAAGTGTTCAGTTCCTTTCTCAAGTACATGAGTCAATAGTTGAGCCCTAACTTTTTCATTCAAATAGATTTTAGCAAAGAGGCTGTGCAATTTATGATACCTGGGCTTTGTCTGTATCACATGTTATGGCAAGAAGTTCCAATAAAATGTGATTGGAGTTTGGATGATTTTTCAACATGTTGATTATGGTCTTTTCATATTTCTATTAACAGCTAGCCTAACAACATTTACTGTGCCATCAAATTTAACAAATTCTGTATCATTTTTTTTGCAGCAACTTGTATCTAATATGAGTTCTGAAATTTGACATCATTAGTTGATGTTACTTGTTGATTCCTTTTTTCTTGTTCTAAATTCCATTTGCTGCCTATCTCTTGCTAATACTTAATCAAGTCAAAAAAAAAATTACCAAGTAATTCTTTTGTATCCAATTAAAAGGTTTTAAAATCTCTATTGAATAGTACGACCAATTTTTTAAGGTAAGGCCTCTGTTGAAGGGTACTTAGAATAAAAAATAATTGCACAAGGCTATAGTGTTAAGTTTGTTGCGAACTTCATGAACTGAGCTAGGATCCCTGCTGTCATTGTTCAGTAATGAAGGGTGCTGAACGAGGACTCAAACAAGAACCAAAGTGGAAGGATGAAACAACAACGGAGGAAAAAACAATTGATTAATGAAGACCAATGGATATATTAAAACCAAAAAAAAAAACTAAAATTCTGATAGAAAAAGCATTCATTAACAATAGGACATAATTGTATGGGAGACATCCCACACCTGGTTCTGATTGCATTAATCCTGCCAGCTAAGAGAAATTTGTCCCTTCAGTTTTTCCCACAACTAATTGGATGGCGTGTCAAACTTGTCTAATCTTTTCTGTTTCCGGTATAGAAAAACTTCTGGAATCTTAGGTTTTCCGTTTTCGACATTAATTATGAAGCCATAACTTTGAAATTGGAGAAAAAATACCAGCTTTTCAGTAACTTGTATAAAAAAAAGAGTTACCAGCTTCTCAGTAAGGATGTCATTGCATACAACATCCATCGTGTGAACCTTCACAACTTTCTTCCTTTTGTAACATCTTTCTGAGGTTTACACTCTCAGTCTCGGATCATGGATCATGAGTATATATATACACATGATCCACAGAAGTAGTAGAAATGCACCCACAGTTGCTGTTGGACTACAATCATTTTAAACAATTTTACAGCTTGGTGTACCTTGGATAACTTTGCAGTACTTTTGTTTTCTGACACACCAAATGAAATGACCTGAAGTGATATCCTGACATCATTCACTGCTGAAGCCCATTCCAGGGTTTGAGTAACATATTCTAACTATCTTGTACATAAAGTTGCTCTTTACTGAGGAGCAGGTTAATTTTTTCTTCTCCTCTAGTATTGTATTATCTTCTCTAGAGAACTCTAGCTAAGATTGTCTCAAACTCCTGGAACAACATGAAGCTGCTTCCTCATGGCTGGAAAACTCATTCTAAAAGCTGGTAAGGTGGTTCCTGTTCTTTATCAAGGGTAATTATCTTCTCTGTAGAAATCTAGCTAAGATAGTCTCAAAATCCTGGAAAAACATGAAGCTGCTTCCTCATGGCTGGAAAACTCATCCTAAAAGCTGGTAAGGTGGTTCCTGTTCTTTAATAAGGGAAATCATGTGCTATTTTAGTTATTATCAGAGGTTTATTTCTTTTGCATAGGTTGAAATATCTTGATACTTTACTTTTCCAAAAAAATATTGTTAACATTATTGTCATTTGACCATTATCATCGTTTTTAATGGTAATTCTTATTGTTCAAGAAGTTTGATCAACTCTATATTTTCTTTCATTTAATTTGCCAACTCATAGGAGAGGCATTGACTGCCTAATGCAATTTAAGTAACAGTGGGTGTTAGGATTTTAACCTGAATTATAGACCTTCTAGGTTAGGCCTGTTCAGAAAGGCTGTCTATTTCTGCAGACAGTATCATCTGTTACCTGTTACCTGTTACTGTCATTAGTTCACAGTGAGATATTTGGTAATTAAGCATAGCAGCGTTTGAGAATGTTGAGGAACTACATATTTGTCGCATGAACATCATAACGTTTTCTTCTTCTTTGGGGAAACAATTGTAGTAGCTAGGCCATCTTGCAAGGATCTCAACTCCACCAGATATTGCACATATATGAGTACTGGATAATTGCGCTCACGAAAAACTAGATAGATGGGAAGAAATCACATAGCTTCTTGACTCTTACTTAGAAGAGTTCCAAGGTAGCATTCTTTTGACTGTTTCAACAAGTTTTTGCTTATTGCTATAGCTTCATGTAGCAATGTTCTGAGGTTATTAGTTTCTTTCTCTATGTAATCTTGCATGACTTTCTAATGCAATTTACTTCACCAAAAAAAGAAAATCACATAGCTTTTTTTCCTTCAGCTGAGATTTAAATCATTTCAGTTTGATCAACAGGTAAACCACATCCTTGGGTCCTTATGAACGCCATAATATTTTGAAAAGTTATGCTTGCCAGTTCTAGTGATTTAATTGTTTATACTAGGGGGGATTGCTGCTTGTCCGTTATAGGATGTCTTGAAATTTTGCAGGTGCAGAAGCAAACAAGTACTACCTTTTTAGGCATCACAAAATTTTGAAGTAATTTGCATGAAAATTTCTATTCTGGCTGATTTACTAATGAATTAGGAGCATTTTGATGGCTGTGACTGGACTTTGAAATCTTTCCTAAATCCTACTACAATGATAAAGAGGCCTTCTGCATATTATAATTTTTTTTGAAACTGGTAACTTTAGTCTATACATCCATAGGTATACTATAACAAAAGTGCAGTTCCCCTTCAAAAATATTACAACTTACAGAGTAAAACAGTCTTAATCTAAACTGCTGCCTATAAGCAATCTAGCACTTCAAAGATGTCTTCTGTCCTAGTTAATATATCTTGTTTACACCAAAAATAAAAAAGAGCTGAGCAATTCATTTAGATCTCCTCTAAGCTATTCTGCCCATTTTCAAAACTCCTGTTGTTTATCTCTTTCCAAATTGTCCACCAAATACATGTTGAGACTAGTTTCTATCTCTTCTCCTTATCTGATGCATTTCCATCTATATTCCAGCTGCTTAGGACTACTTTAATGCTCCCTGGTTTCACCCATCTTATCCCCTTTAGACAGATGAACATTCTTCATAGCTGTTCTGTCCATGTACAATGCAAAAACAGATGGTTAATTGTCTCAGCATGTTCTCCCACATAAAGTTCATCTAGAAACCAACTGATAGCCTCTTTTCTTTAGATTTTCACGAGTCAAAACTGCTCCTTTTGTCAATAACCACATGAAGCAGCTTACTTTGTAGGGTACTTTTGGTTTCCAGATCATCTTCCATGGTCATTCTGGCTCCTGTCCAGCATTCTTGTTGAGTTCCTTATAAATTGAATTTACTGAGAATTTACCTTTGGTATCATTCTTCGAAACCAATAAGTCCTTTTCAGTGAGGTTGCTGAAAGAGCCTAATGAATCTTGAAATTCTGCCACTTTGTCTATCTCCCAGTCACGAAGGTTCCTCCTTAGGAACAAATTCCATCCTTGTCTAGTCCACATTGTAGCCTCAGTGGCCTGTTGACGTTGGCATAAAATGAACAATTCAGGATGCAACTGTTTCATAGGGACAGTCCCATTCCACTTGTCCTCCCAGAAGGATGTCTTTGAACCATCTCCCACTTCTACCTTGGTTTTGTGATATAGCACTGACCATAGATCTCTGATTGCCCTCCAAACAGTGCATTTATATGGAGAACTTATTATTTTAGTAATCCACTTATCTTCCATACCATATTTTGCTATGATGACCTCTTTCCGGAGCATGTTGTCTTCATTTGCAAACTTCCACAACCACTTCATCATTAGGCTCTGGTTTTGTTTCCACCTTCATTCTGCATATTATAATGGAGGTATGTAGTTTAAAGTGTTTAATAAAATTCATCAATCTATTGTCTATTTGCATTGGAATTGATACCATATGATGTTTACAGTTCTTTCCTTTATTCTGCATCAGTATAATTGCGGTCTTGTGCACTTCAGATACCTTCTCGTCTTACATCAATCCAACCGATGAATTGTAACATGTATTTGTAATGCTTCAGTTGTTACAATTACTAAAGAAGGATTATGGGAATCACATATTCCTCAAGCTTGGGTGGGGGGGGGGTGGGGGGGGACTTGGGAACAAATAATGTTACTACAATTAGTAAAGTAAAGCTAATAATTGTGATCATTAATTATGTACTCTTGATCAGAAGCTCCTTCTTCTTTTGAGGAAGATGGTGAATCCTTATGGGTGCAGAAACTGTGTTCAAGGTTTTTAGCTATCAACATGAAACCTATGCTGTTGAACTGCATCTTTGTTGGCGAAATTATGTACAGTTCTGAACTTAAGATGTATTGACTCTGCTCTTGGGAAATATTGTTTGTTTTGGAAGTGTTTGCTGGAAAACAGGTCTCTGTGAACACACTAATATTAACTGTTTGTGTATTATCAATATTCATCACATGTGAAGATAACTGTTTGTGTACTGTCATTTTGGCTTTGTTGCAATGAACTAGTTTCTTGCACTTGTGCTATAAAATATGGTTTTAGGCCTTCAATAGTTCTGTTCTATTCTTGCACCATACCGAAGTCTATGCAAGTGTGTGCACGAGTTAAGATACCTAGAATTGCAAATTGGTGAAAGTTTTTTTTTTCGCTTTAAATATATAAACGTATGCTTTAAACTCAGAACATTAAGGTCCCAATAGGTCTGATTTTTTATTTTTTTTGGAGAAGCTACGAAATAACAGTCCTACCAACCTCTTCTGTTACTTTGAGTGAAGTCGGTTGAACTGAGAACGTTTAGATCATCAAACTACTCATAATTTTCAAAGAGAATGCAAATGTGAACTCAATTATTCAGTAAGTACCCTATCACGATATCTTCTATCTTGGATGGACTTTTTTCTTCTTCACATGGCAATTTGTCTCATGCAAACTTGTCATACAACCAATCTTCCTCTTCATTTCTTTCCACATGCTTGTTTTTTCCTTTTGAATCTTGTGCTGGTAACTACCTCTCTGAATTTCCCTTCTCATCATATGACATTCTTTCTCCAGTTCAAGCACCTTGTTTCCCATCTTTTCCATCTCTGCTTTCATCATTGCCTCTTCACTGTTGCTAGTCCCCTTTGCATCTTCCTCGTCTTCTTCCAGCTTCAACAATCTGTTATCAGGACCCCTTTGTATTCTCTTGGTCACATTATCCTTCAACTTCAGCTGCACAGAAAACAGAATCTGCACCGTCACTCGAACTGGTAGCTTTTCGTTCTTTGCAGCATGCTCACAGGCTTCAGGAGACATTTTGCTGCAATCCAACACCCTGCAAACCTCCTCCCTTTCCCAATCTGTGAGATATCTGTGCTTGTCCAAGTATAGATCAATTGCTCTATACATTCCATCAGAATTTCTGTTAGTTCCTCCTGTTGCTGCTTGTGATAGCTCTGCTAGTGATAAGAATGTGTTCAACTTCAAATCTATATCACTAGAAACCTCAGCCAAAAAGTCATCGACAAGTTCTGCTACCACAACTAGGCCAGATTTATCCGTGCTTGCGTAATTGCTGTAGAAATTCTTCAATATCCTTTTCACACTTTCAGTGTCATACTGCTCTTCTTTTGCATATCCTTGTGCAGGTATTAAGAGGTCCTTGACTGTTGCCTGATCTAGTTGCTTTCCTATTCTAATCTCCAATCCGCTTTTGCATTCAGTATGAGCATCTAAGATTATCGCGGATTGCAGCATTTTAGAGAGTAAAGAACTGGGGATCAGCCCCCTTTCTTGAGGCAACAGTCTCTCCACTGCCTCAATGATCTCTCTTTGAGAATTCCTCTCGTAAGTTGAGGGATCATCTTCTTCTCTTTTAGTGTCCAGAAAAACCCATTTGCTGAGATACTGAAACAGAGATGATGCCACGTATTCCAGAGGGACTTCTCGATGAACCATTGCACGAATTATGGGCTCGTAGAGAGCAATGGAAAGTAGTGTCACGTCCTCTGATTTCCAGTCATGAACAAAAAGCCTCCTCTTGACATTTGACTTATAGGCATTTTCATCGTTCTCACTGTCATCATCTGTTGTTGTTACATTCCTCATCGGCTCTCCAAGAAGACTTGGATTGTGCAGTACCTTGGCGATAATAGACTCAGCACATGCATCAACCAGGGAAAGATCCGCGGCTTGTTGAAGAATGATTTCTGCAGATTTGAGAGCTTTAATCGTCTTGTTCCAGCTAGATAGGACATTGTTTTGAAAATAGAGACCAGCCTTCTTTGTGAGGTTGTTGGTGCTGTGAATCTCAGACATTCCAAGATAGTGAGCAAGACAAAGTACTTTAATGATATTCTCAGGTGATAGGTTTATGTCAAAGCCATGGCAGAATCTTGCTACAAGCTCAAAAGTTTCAGAATCAGTGGGAATATCGCCTAGCAAATGAGAAATATCATCTACATGATTCTCTTTCAACAATGCAGCTAGCTTTGAAGATCTTGCAGCCAAAAATCCCTGCAAGTTCAACACAAATCAGCACCTTAGGAAAAGATATGTGTTATATGAACTTTTTTTTGTTTGCAGCAGCTGTATCTAAAATTCATTCCCCAACTAATCTTGATAGCGCTTAAACTCGAGACTTCTGGTTTAAGGCCGGATAATATTAATTCTTACCCTATTCAAAGAGAATGGCACTCCATAAATATGAAGCTGAACATCTGATGATGA
>JAJOOF010010301.1:0-58392 GCA_029582545.1 Solanum lignicaule | reverse complement strand
TCTAAGATGGCCATGTGAGACTTAGACTTCCGCTGTGTGTTTTTAAAGTTGTTTTAATGAAGCTTGAATGTTTGGATGTAAATAAGTTTTTAATTCCGTACTATTATCATTATTGAATGCAATGAATGACTATGTGGCTTGTATAAGACCCCTTCGGGGTCGAATACGCCTTGTTACGACTTGGGGGTACTCCCGGGTCGTGACAGAGGCCGAGGCCGATATGATGTCCCGATTTCCTCATCTCTTTCCTTCTATTCCTATTATAGCTTGAGACAAAGAGTTCCTCTTGGCTTGTTTTATGTTTTGGAGTCATGAGTGTTTTATGTGTTTCATGATCTCCTTAAGTTATGCATGTTCATGAAATCTTATGTTTTGTAAGAAAATTATTTTTATATGATTGATTTTCTTCATGTTGTTGTGCATTGAGTAAGAGTTGCCTATATGCTTCATGAGATGAATTGTTGAACATGCTTAGTTGTGCTTTTTGGAAATATGTTTCATAAATTTTCTTTGAGGTTGTGTTGAGCATGGTTTTAGTTTGGAGAAGGTAGTTCCTCCTATGAATATGAGAAATGTCGAGTTTTCAGTCATAATGGGTTGTTAGATGTAGTTCCTACTTCCTTGTAATGCATTGATTATGTTTGAGATGGAGTAGAAGTTTCCTCCTTTATATTGTGCATTATTTTGATGTTTCATGGATGATGGGCTACTAGTCTTGAGTCTTTACTTCTGTAAGGTGTCTAGATTGTCATTCGAGGACGAATATTCCCAAGGGGGAGATATTGTAACACCCAGAAACTAGTACGCTAAACTAGAGCTTGACGTGAGGGTTAGAGTCATGAATGCAACTCCACGTACCTAAAAATAAGGGTTTCGTGTTAGAACATCAAGGTACGACCCCTAAGGACCAACCATGGATCCTTGAGGAAGACCCTAGAAACTGCCTGGACAGTGACCTACGAGTGGGGACCTACTCCTAGATCAATTCGGATTGGCTCTGGTTCGTTTAGAAAATGTGTTAGTCCATGACCGTGGGTGATGGTCTGTTGGTCAAGGCCTAGAAACCTGGTCTCTGAACCCCAACCCATGCTTCAACAACACGGGTCGTGGGGCCAACCACGGTTCGTCAGTAAGGGTTTTGGGTGGTGGCCTTAAAACTGAATTTTGAGGGTTAAATTAGGGCCACTTTGAGGTTTTCCGATTTTAATTAATATTAAGTGACATTCTTTTATTCTATTTTAGACACCTATATAAGTATTTTAGACCACTACATTAATTCATTCTCCCCATTATTCACAAATCCCAACACAAAGCCAACTTCTTCTCCAAATACTCTCTCTCTAGAAGTCCATGGAGCCCCTTCAAAACCCCAATTTCAAAGATAGAAAATCCCCAAATGCTAGGGTTTGATTCCAAAGTCATGGGTTCCTTTCAAAAATGAATTTTATGATTCAATTATGTTATATTATGTATGAATCAATGATTTCTTATGATTTTTATGTTGAATTCCCTTAAAAACCCATGAAACCCCCATATTACTCAATTATGATCTTGTGAGTGGATTTGATAATGAAAGAAGAGTATTATGAGATTATACATGTAGTGATTGGATTACTTGAATTATGATTATATCCATTTCTAATGTGGTGGGTTCTAGATGTGTTTATTGAATATGATCCTTGATCCTTGAAGGGCAAAGTAAGAGAATATGTTTATTTTGTGAAGTTTATGTAAATGCTTTTGTGATGCTTTGATAGTGAAGTGTTGATGATTCGGTTGTTGTTGTGGGCAGATTGAAAGGTTGTTAATACATGGTAAAGGTTCTAAGGTTTGAGGGTTTTTCTCACCTAATTGAATCAAAGTCTAAAGGGCCTTCATTACTAGAACATGTATGGTGACAATTGCTCACGCATGGTCTAAAGAGTTATTCTAGTGAATTAACTTGGATTGGTTGTCAAAGACATCTTTCTATGAAACTTGAGTTAAGTAGGACTTACTAACTATCTTGTGTGATTTAGGCCTAGCACCGAGTGGATATTGAAATGAGATGGAGGTTCACAACTAGTTGAGTTTGGACTTCCAAAATGGGAACTCTCACCTAGTAGAGTTTGGGACTTCCAAAGTATGTCTCATGAGAGGGAAGCCTTCACCTAGTGGAGTTTAGGTTTCTAGTAGCAATCTTTGTATCCCATAACTACGTGTCCCGTAGGATGTTTAGCTAGTGGATCCAACTAAGCTAATCAACCAGTTCTACGTTAGGCAAATAGACCAACCCTTAACGGTGTGGGTAACACAGAGAGGGATCATGTGATAGTTCACATGGTCTCATGTCAGTTAAGGCTATATTCCAACTACAACAAGATTAATAATGAACTAAAATATGCTTGAGAAAGCATCTCCAAGTGTTAAAATACCTAATGAACTAAGATATGCTTGCAGAAGCATCTAAAAGTGTTCACAATAACAAATGAGCTAAGACATGCTTGAAGTAGCATCTCAAAGTGTTTAAGATAATAATGAACTAGGATGTGCTTGAGAAGTACCGCATAGTGTTCACAATTTTTAAGAGATGACGAACATGAGTGATGGCCCAAAGTGGTTTACTTATCATGGGTGAGATTTATGGGGTCTTACTCGTGCCTTGCACAAGTATGCTTTGAGGTTATTATGAAGGGTTCCTCTTGTGTTATGGTGAGCTTTGTTTTAGCTTTGTATGAGTTTAAAGGCTTAAATGATAAGGATGACCTAAAGAGGTTTACTTAGCATGGGTTGGATTTATGGGGTCTTATCCATGCATTGCAGAAGTAGACTTTGAGGATGTATATGAAGTGATTATCTTATGCTATGATGATCTACTATGAGTATGAGTTATGTTTTCCAACTATTTTTATGATGATGTTCAAACTTGGCATATAGTATAATTTATAATGAAATGTCTCTTTTGGCATGTTTTTAAGGTTTTTATGCATGGCTATCATACTTAGTGCATTTTTGTACTAACACCTACTTTTCCTACAGTTTCCCCCAAGTGTAGGGTCCGGTTCTGAAGGTGATTGTCATTGTGACTAAAGCTTGGATTTGCTTATTCTCCTAGCTTGTTGGTGAGTCCTCATGATTCGAGGATGAATGTTATCTCATTGTAGTTCCTTTCTTGTATTTCTTTTTCGGACTATGTTGTAAGGGTTGTGTCCCTATTTCATTCAAGTACTGTAATAAGTAGCTTTATTGAGACAAGTCTAGACTTCTGATTGTGTCTTTATGAAAACAGTTTTAAGACTTGAAATGTGTTTTACTCTTTATTGTTCTATTCTTATGTTATAATATGCTAAGTGTCTTACATGGAGCCTTTCGGGTTTTATGTACCATGTTACTTCTAAGGGGTACCCCTGGGTCGTGACAATTTGTCACCATATTTCATGTTCTACCTCCTCTCTTACTTCGATCATTTTCTTCTAGACATGCGAGGCCCCAATTCCTCCGACAAGTGTTTGATATTTCTTCTTACAATATTTGTTTCACATAAAAGCACTCCACAAAGAATTTGTTGAAGTTTGAAATCTCCACCATAATTTGCTAAATAAAGCTTTTGACACGTCATGAAGAGATCTAAAGTCTATCCGGCCTTCTGTCTTGGGATAACATATCTTTTTCCAGGCAATCCAGTGTTTCCCCTTTACTCCCACTGTACTGCTCAAGATTTTTTTTGCAAAGATCTGATGAAGTTGCTCAATTATCTTCTTTGGGTGATTCCTAGTTGATAACTGATACAGTGGCATAGACCGAAGAACATGCGCTATCAAAATATATCGATCCCTATAAGACAAAAAATTATTCTGCTAATTCATAATTCTTCTTGAAATTTTTCTCAATATATCTTCAAAATGAATTTTGTTTTTCCTTCCCTAGTAAACAGGACAACCTAAGTATGTGAACGGAAACAATCCCATGTTGATGCCAGTAAGCCTCCTCAATCTAATTCGAACTGCTAATGGTGTATCTTCATTTAAGTAGAAGAAACTCTTCTCTTTGTTTATTTGTTGGCCAAAGACCTCTTCATAGTTCTTAAGCACCACATCATTTTAGTCACTGAATATTTATCCCCTGATCCAAAAACAATGGTGTCATCGGCATAGGATAGGTCATTTATCTCAGGACTCCACTTTGCAATCCCATATTCTCTATAATCCTCATCATCATGCAGCTTGTTTAAACCTATCGTAAAAACTTCAGCTGAAATTATGAATAGTGAAGGTGACAGAGGGTCACCTGTTTCTGCCCTTAGAAGAGGTGTAAAAACCATAAGACTTTCCATTCACCAACATTGAATACCACTTATTCGATAATAGTCTCCATACCATGTCAACAATGATCTCTGAGAAATTTTCTCACTACCTTTGTCAAGAAGATCGATGATAGCCGATCATATGCTATAGCCATGTCTAGCTTCACCATAACATTATGAGACTTATTCCTTAGCTTAATATCTCTAATGATTTCTTGGGCCAGTAAAAAATTTTCATAGATGCTTCTACCTTTAACAAAATCCAATTGATTATTAGATATTATCAAATAAAGGATCTTTTCTATTCTTTCACATAGCATTCTAGATATGATCTTGTTGAGAAAGGTGCTCAAACTAATAGGTCTTAAATCCACAAAACTCTTTATAGTTTTTTTCTTTGGAATTAAGACCAAATTGGTATTAGTTACGAACTTAGGAAGATGTAGCCCACATAAAAAGCCCTCACCATATTGACAATGTCCGCCTTTATAATGTCCCAACAGTCTTAAAAAACATGCATGAGAAGCCACCTGGACCACTTGTACTATCTTTATTCAATTCAAATACCACATGTTTCACCTCTTCTACATTCGGAAGCCTCGTCATCTCATCATTCTATGTTTTAGTAACCATAGAAGGTATATTCTGCAACATTTTAAAATTATCATTCACATTGCTATCTTTAAAGTGATTTTCAAAGAAAGCTACCGCTTATGCCCCAATGTTTTCTATGGTGTTTACTATATCTTCTTGGGAAGTTTTTATCTCCTCAATCCTTAGTTTTTTCCTCCTCTCTTTTACATAAGAGTGGAAAAACTTCGTATTTCTGTACCCATCTTTAAACCATCTCATGCCTTCCTTTTGTTTCCAAAACCCCTCTTTCATATGTCAGTACTTTCTAAAATCTGCCTCTACCTTTTTCAGTGCTTCCCTGTTCTCCTCCGACAACTGAATTTCAAGTTGAACTTCCTCGACTATTATGACATCCTCCAACGTGGCTATTTGATGAAAAATATCACCAAATGTCTCTTATTGCATTCAGCAAGAATGCCTTTAATATTTTTAATCTTTGCCTGAAAGACTAAAAATGGACTTCCTACAAAGTCTGTCTCCCAGTTCTCCTCTATCAATCTTTTGAACTGTAGATGTTTAGTGCTAAAATTATGGAACTTGAAAGGTCTCATCACTACCTCCTCTTCTGAATTACAAACTACATGTAAAGGTGCATGATCCGACCCATTCCTAATCAAGTGTTGAACTACTGTTGAGGGTAGTATGTTCATGAACTCCTGATTGACTATCACTCTATCAAGTCTTTTAAAATTACAATTTTCTTCTATTCTTCCATTCCACAACTTAAATTGATACCTAAAAATTTGATGCTTCTCTAATCCATAGTTATTAGTGCATTGTGCAAAATCCATTGCTTCCATCTGTGTAAATGAGAGCCTTCCTTGTTTTTATTTTTCATGTAGTACAACATTAAAATCCCCTCCAACAATCCAAGGCAACCGGTATTATGTAGCCATGTACTTCAACTCTTCCCATAATTCAAGTTTTTCCAAAGCAATACATCTAGCATATACCGCTGTTACGAGGAATTCAACTACATTGTAACCTATGCTCATAAACAACTGTTGCATATTATCCCGTAAAATTTGCCCAGTCCATCCATCTTCCCAGAAAAACCAAATCTTTGTCAAAAAGTTGCAAAAGGCATTGTTGAAACCTAACTTATTTTTAAAATGATCTAACTCTTGGGTGGCATTGAAAAGGTTCCATAAGAGCAATAAATGAATAGTGATTGATGTCTTCTATTTAAATCGACTAATCTCTCAAAGGCCTTGAGAGTATTAACAGATCTTATATTTCAGAAGATAATTTTACCAACCATGGATCACTATGATAAGGTTTATCCTTACTACTCCTTGTTCTAACTTGAAGCGGGATAGTCATTTTTCCACTCTTCATGTTATCAATTTGTGTGGGCGATAATCCCCATTTCTTACTACAGTTTTCATATTTTCCGTCAAATCCTCATCCTCTTCGGTGTCTTTTCTTTTTTGTCTCTTATTTCTCCGTCAGCTCATAAAGGTTTGAAATTTCTTTTTCTTTGCAAGATATTTGACCGGGAGTCACATTCCCACTAATTTGTGTAGGCTAACATCATCATTGTCCTCCCTCTCTTCACTTCCTTTGTTTGAACTTCCTTCATCATCCACCTCTATGTTCCCCTGCTCACCAGATTGTGCACTAGAAGCATGTGCTTTTGTCGGGGTGGTTACTAGTCCTATTTGGGGATCAGCTTCTGCAGATTCTTTGATACAGTGGAGTGTAAATGTGTCAGTCACCCAGATCTTTGTTGATTCCTCTTTCTTTTCCTCCCCCTTTGTACCATCTGTGTAAGCTTTCTCCTTATCTCATTCAATGTCATAAGACAGTTGTTCGGCTAGGGCCTCAAATTGGTTACTTGTTGCCTTGTCTTTTGGATTCTGTCCATCTTGTTTTTTGTGTCATGCTCTTTTTTTCTCCTTTTCTGATACCATCCTTAAGAAATAGTAAATAAGTAAAACAAAAGGGCAATGTTTATATAGTAATAACTATTTTGAAGCAAACTTCGTGGGAGTTTAAATAACATAAGTAACATTGATAAATAAAGTCATTCTTTTGTCTTGAGCATCAAAAACAAATCGCGACAATTCTCTATATTTTGGAAAAATATATTTAGAAGCATATATCTACATCACAAGAGAAATTGTTAACAAAAACAAATGACTTTAGACTACTTCATTATAATTTCATATATTGGAACATTACATACTAATGTGTATATTAATCAAAAAAATAATTATTATATCATCAAAATTATATTATTTTCTTCAAGAACTCAAGGTTATGGAATATACCCTCTTAGGATAGAACGAATTACATCATCAGAATAGTGGTACCTCATATTCCGCTTAACATCGAACTCACTCAAACGACAATAAATTACACAAGAAATTTTAAATGCAAGAAGCAGAAGAGTAGAACATTAGAAAAAATTGTTGTTGGAAAATGAGAGGAAGTCCCTCTATTTATAGTCAACAAAGGATAGATAGTATGAACAAATATTTTTTGTGACTTATCTGATAGATCATGACCTTTCCGAGAAGTCACAATACTTTGGAAAAGTCACAACTTATTAAAAAATTTGGACTCATCTAGGGCTTCATTTTAATAGAATTAGTGTCCTCAAATGCACATTTTGTCTCGATAACTGATGTAAATACTTGAATTTTGGACATTTAAACTTAGGGACAAAGCATAAACACTATGGAGCAAAAAAGGAACAAGGCAGCTGAAATAACGAAGAAGAGAAGGCCTGCAGATCGCCCAAACCATTGGGCGAGTCGCCGAATGGCCATGGTCTCGCCTAATGTTCTATTGAGCTAAGCCTTGGAAGAGATGACCAAGTTGGCGATAAGAAAGAGCATTCGGCGGATCACCAAACAGCCACGATACAGCCTAAAGTTACAGAATGCTGGAGAAAAACACAGGGTAATTTCGGCGAGCAGTAGAGCCGGTTGGTGTGTCGCCAATCTATTCGGCGAAGGACAATCAGATCGGCAAAGATTGTTGAAGAAGATCTGAACACATGCTGATGAGCAAAATTATAGACAGAAGGCAATTCACGGAAGTGTTTGGCGATCCCAATTTGGATCGCCTAGTGTTACAATCGCCGAACCAAGAATGAGTGAACACTGAAGGCGAGATAAGGAACGATTGGTGCGTTGCCGACCTATCGGGGACATGTGACTAACCTCGCTGAAAGGCTAGTAGTAGTCACACATTAGACTTATTTAAATTGATTTTTGGAAAGGAGAGAGAGTATTAAGAAACCAGCGAACAAAAACAAATTAGTGAGAGGATACCACAAAAGGCTCTGGAGAGGGATTTTTATCGAAATATTCTTAGAGATCTTGTAATCAAGATGATTTTTAGCTGAATTCTTCATAAAAATTCTCAATTTTCTGTATTAACTTATGGGAAGAAGAATGGATGTTAATTTTTCTACTTTTGATATGAGTGGCTAAAACCCTTCTATTGGGGTTTTGACTACGAAGACAATTGTTGAAGTTTTGCTAAGTGGGTATTGTTGAAATGCAAATAGGGAGGTTAATTTGAAGTGGGTCTAAATTGTTACTATGTTTTGAAGTTGTTTTGCATATTTAGTGTAATTGATTTCGCGTTGTGAGCTTGTTCGAGAGGGAAGCACCGAACAAAGGTAGCAATCTTAGCATCCTTAGTCGTGGGTTACTCGGATTTCAGCTTGAGAGAGTGAAATCCGAAATCTATCCTTTGTATCAAGCTCGAGAGGGTGGATTTGATGAGGACAACGGGCTGGGCATCTTACGATCAGTGATGAAGTTTGAGAGAATTCATCACATAAAAGGTAATTGTTTAAGAGAAAGTTATCTTATATATGGCCCGACCTACCCACAACAAAATAACCTACTGTTTGTATCAACATTCACCCTTTAAAGAAAAATTTGACAATTGGCTTGTCAATTCCCCAAGTTCTACTCTAGTAATTGTTTAATTTGTGTTTATTTGTGAAATTGGATTGAAATCTGCCAAACATAATCATAACATTGAAAAGATTGTGTCAAAGTTTCATTTTCGAATTTAAAGGAAAAACTACTCCCTTGGGATTCAACCCCAACCCTTGGTTGGGTTATATTACTATTAAACGATCGCTGATACTTAGTATTGGATTAAGTATCTTTGATAGCAGTTATCAAAATGGAAAAGCTGCTGAGGAGTAGCATTGCTTAAGATTCTTTGATTGAAGGTTTGTCACTCTGAAATTTGTTTGTTGAAGTAAAAATTGGTTTTGGCTGATTTGTGTAAGTGTTGGTTGTACCACATAGAAGTGGACATGAGTAAGGAAGAGATGAATGATAGTCAAACAGGTCTTCGTGATGGTATAGACGACATCAATATTGTCTACAACCCAGATCAATCGGGTGGAATGGGTGCAATTTGCATCCCATAAACTGATAGGAATGCGATGTTTGAAGTCACTAGCACAAGTCTACACCTTCTCCAAATGAGGGGATTATATGGAGGTCTCGATCACGAAGACCCTCATGAGCATGTGAGAAACTTTACAGAGGTTTCCATCCCTTTTTCATTCAAAGGTGTGTCGCAAGAGTCAATTCGGCTGCGGTTATTCCCTTTTTCTTTAAAGGGAGAACCTAATAAGTGGTTAACCGAGTTACCAAACAATTCCATCACATCATGGGAGGAGCTAGTTATAGCATTTAACACAAGATTCTTCCCTACATCAAGGATGACAAAACTTAGAGATGAAATTTAAGGTTTCAAGCGATGGGAGGGGGAACCGCTCCATGAAACATGGGTGAGATTCAAGATGCTCTTACTTAAATGCCAAACTCATGGGCTGCCAACCGATTTGTTACTTCAATATTTCTACTGGAGCTTCGATTTAGTTAATAAAGGAATGACTGATCAGTTGGTACAAGGAGGAATAATTTCGCAATCATTTATGGTAGCCTTGTTTCTTCTAGATGACATGACTAGAATAAACCAAGCATGGTACACCAAAGAGGATCAAGTCTCTCCATTTCATTTTAGATTAACACAAAAGCAACTAGATAAAGAGAAAGAGAGGGATGAAAACATCAAGAAGTTGTTGACCCAAATGGAAGTTCTACAGGAACACATGAAGGGAACTTATGGAGTGTTCAGAGTTGAGGAGGGTTCGTCCTCAAGCTACTCAAAGCTTGGGGAGAATCAAGGTTGGAACTTCAGAAGAAGTGAGGGTTCCTACCTACGCTATTTGCAGCGAGGTGGAAATCAAGGTTGGAACCATCATAAGGAAGTTGAGCAAATGAGATGCCACCAAGATTTTTCCGAGCAAAATGAGCATTGGAGAAGAGATGATGAATATGAAGAGAACCACACTCCCTCAAGTGAGAGCCCAAAATCAAGGGTAGGTGAAAGTAGTCCCCACATGAATGATTTGCTTTCATGCATTCTTGATAAAGTTGAAGGCTCGGATGATTTATTGAAAGGGATGAAAATCGAGTTCTCATCCTTGAACTATAAAGTAAACTCGCATGCAGATGCAATCAAAGTCCTTGAAGGTCAATTGAGTTTACTTTTAATACGATTGAAACAAAATATGGTGACAGATGATGAAGATAAAGGATTGGCCATTGTCACTCAGAGCAGAAAAGAAGTAAAAGGTGGGGTGACGGGTAACGAAGAAGAGCACACGCGGAATGAAGGCAAATATATAGAGGAAGAAGAGATAACCATTTCTCATGACATTACAAAGGAACCACAAAGTGAGGAGGAAAAGCACAAGACATGCCTAAAAGCCAAGCAACCTTTACCTAAAATATCTCCTCCATTTCCTCAATGCCTCAAGAAAAATAATGAGGACTAGAAGTTCAAGAAGTTTCTATCGGTATTCAAGACCTTATGGATTAATCTCACTCTAGTTGAAGCATTATTGGAAATGCCGGGTTATGCTAAATTCATGAAGGAGTTAGTTAAAAAAATTAGCTTGGATTTTAAGACGATTGAAGTCTCTCATAGTTGTAGTGCAATTCTGACGAAGGAGCTGATCGAAAAGAAAGATGTTCCTGGAGCATTGACCATCCCATGTACCAGAGGCATGCTCAAGTTTGCAAAAGCCTTATGCGATCTGGGAGCAAGTATTAATCTAATGCCTTATGCTATTTATAAATAACTCGGGTTGGGTGAACCATAGCCTACAACTATGAGACTCTTGATAGCTGATAGATAGATCAAACACCCAGTGGGAATACTTTATGACATTTTGTTTAAGGTTGACCAATTTATTTTTCCGGCCGATTTTGTCATACTTGACTGTGACATAGATGTCGAGATTTCTATTATCTTAGGGAGGCCATTCTTGGCAACTGGGAGAGCGTTGGTGGATGTTGAGAGTGGGGAGGTGAAATTTCTGGTTAATGAAGATGAAGTCACCTTTGATGTGTACAAATCAATGAAACACCCGAGTGACATTCATGTAATCTCAACTGATGATATGATTGATGAGGCAGTGGCTAGTGTGAGCCATTTGATGTGCTACAAAGAACCACTTGAAGTTGTATTGCCGATCGATGAAGAGTTTGAGGTTCAAGGCCAAGATGAATTGGTAGCCGCATTTTCAAACATGAGGGGATTTACAAAGACCACAGTGAAATTGGACATCGACATAAAAAAACCAAGAAGGCACATAAAAGCCATCGGTTGGACTATTGCTGATATAGTGGGCATCCCTCCTAGCATATGCACTCAAAAAATTCATCTTGATAGCGATTGCAAACCGAGTGTTGAAAATCAGTGAAGACTAAACCCGCCAATGGAAGAGGTGGTTAAAAAGGAAATAATAAAGTGGTTGGACGCAGGAGTGATCTACCTTATGGCAGATAGCAAATGGGTCAGTCCGGTACAATATGTACCGAAAAAAGGAGGAGTCACGGTTGTCCCTAATGACAAGGGGGATCTTGTATCTATGCGACTGGTGAAAGGTTAGAGAGTTTGCATGGACTATCGGAAGCTAAATCCATGGACTGAATAGGATCATTTTTCCATGCCCTTTATGGATCAAATGCTTGACCGACTATCCGAGAGAGGGTGGTATTACTTTTTGGATAGGTATTCTAGCTGTAACCGAATCTCCATTGCTCTAAAGGATCAAGAGAAAACAACCTTTACCTGCCCTTATGGTACTTTCGCCTTCAAACGAATGCCATTTGGATTATGCAATGCCCCGGCTATGTTCCAACGTTGCATGCTATCCATTTTTGCTGACATGGTGGAAGACTCAATGGAAGTATTTATGGATGATTTCTCAATTATGGGTGACACATTTGCAGAATGCTTAGAGGACTTGGGAAAAGTTCTCCAAAGATGTGTTGAGACCAATTTAGTCCTAAATTGGGAGAAGTGTCATTTCATGGTTAAGGAAGGAATTGTGCTTGGTCACAAAGTATCACAAAAAGGGCTGGAGGTGGACAAAGCAAAAGTTGAAGTAATCGAGAAATTACCGCCACCTATTTCAGTATAGGGGGTTCGGAGTTTTTTGGTACATGCCAGATTTTATAGGAAGATCATCAAAGTCTTTTCAAAGATTGCACTTCCTCTATGCAATCTTTTGGAAAAGGAGGTGAAATTCCACTTTGATGATGCTTGTATGGTAGCTTTCAAATGCCTGAAACATAAACTGATTTCCACTCCTATCATCATTAGTCATGATTGGTCAGAGCCATTTGAAGTAATGTGTGATGCAAGTGGTATGGCATTAGGCCTAATGTTGGGACAAAAATGAAATAAACTTTTTCATCCCATTTACTATGCAAGCAAAACTTTAAACAGTGTTGAACATAACTACACAGTTACCAAACAAGAGTTGCTTGTAGTGGTTTATGTGTTTGAGAAGTTTCGTGCATACTTGCTAGGTACAAAAGTGATTATTCACACTGATCATCCTTCATTGCGTTATCTAATGGCAAAGAAAGATGCCAAACCGAGATTGATAAGGTGGGTGCTTTTATTGCAAGAATTCAACTTTGAGGTCAAAGATAGAAGAGGTTATGAAAATCATGTGGCTAATCACTTGTCAAGATTGGAAGGCAGGGAGAATGACGAGCTGGAGATCGACATAAAGGATATTTTTCCTGATGAACATGTATTCGTGTAATCCTTACACAACCCCCTTGGTATGCTGATTTTGCAAATTACTTGGTGTGTGGAGTAGTGCAAAACGAACTGAACTTCTACCAACAAAAGAGGTTCATGTTCGATGCTAAGAAATACTTTTGGGATGAACCATATTTATTTAGAGAGTGTGCTGACCATATAATTAGAAGATGTGTTCCGGAAGAAGAAGTTGTTGAGATCCTGCACGCTTGTCATGCCTCACCAGTTGGAGGTCATCATAGTGGTGTATGAACAACATCTAAAGTTCTGCAAAGTGGGTACTACTTGCCGTCTCTATACAAAGATCCTCATGAATTTGTAAAGAAGTGCACGCAATGTCAAAAGCAAGGTGGAGTGTCTGAAAGGCACGAGTTGCCTGTGACGCCAATTTTGGAAGTGGAACTATTTTATGTATAGGGAATCGATTTTATGGGTCCATTTGTGAGGTCATTTTGCAATAAATATATCTTGGTGGCTATGGATTATGTTTCCAAATGGGTAGAGGTTGTAGCTCTTCCCAACAATGAAGGAAAAAGTGTTGTTCAATTCTTGAAGCACTACATTTTTGCAAGGTTTGGGACTCCGCGAGCCATTATTAGCGATGGGGGATCACAATTTTGTAATATTGAGTAAATATGGGGTGAAACACAAAGTAGAAACACTGTATCATCCCCAAACAAGTGGCCAAGTTGAAGTGTCAAACCGGGAAATCAAAAGCATTTTGGCTAAGACAATGAATGCAAATAGGACTGATTGGTCCCAAAAGTTGGATGACGCACTATGGGCGTATCGCACCGCATACAAAAATCCCATTGGGATGTCTCTGTATCAACTAGTTTCTGGTAAATCTACCCATCTACCCATCGAGTTGGAACACAAAACATTGTGGGCATTGAAAGCTTTAAATCTTTACTGGATAAAAACTTCAAGTGGGAGAGTGGAGTAGTTAAACGAATTGGATGAATTCAGATTCAGAGACTACGCTAGTTCAGCCCTGTACAAGGAAAAGATGAAGAAATGGCATGATGCAAAAATTCTTAAGAGGGACTTTAAAGTGGGATACTGGGTGTTAATATACAATACCCGGCTTAGACTCTTTCCAGGAAAGCTCAAGTCCAAATGGTCAGGACCATTTAGAGTGACAAAAGTATTCACCAATGGTGCCATAGAAGTCGAGGGTGAAGAGGAACCTACATTTAAGGTCAATTGGCAATGCTTAAAATTATACTTTGGAGAATGCCAGGAGATTTCTCTTATTGAGGTGCTGTACCTAAAAGATGCTTGAGAGCATTTCCACGTAGTGCCACGACGTTAAATAAGGCGCTTCTTGGGAGGCAACCCAAGTGTTAGTGTTTTAAATAATGTGTGTGTTGATTTTGTAGGAGTAGGGATCATGAGCGAGACAAAAGTATTATTGGCGAGTCGCCAAAGTATTTAGGCGAGCACGACTTGGCTCGCCTTATGAGACTGACACTCTGGAACATTCGGCAGGATACTTCCACCAATTGGCGACGCTACAACAAATTTGCCCTCCAACCATAGTTGAAAATATTGGCCTACATTATAAATAAATATTGCCTTTGATCAAAGGCTACACTTTTTTACCTATGGCAAAGCTTTTAAGGAGGTGGCCTAAACAAGCGTAACCTCTTCCCTAAGGCAACACTTTTAAGAGGAAAAGGCTACAAAATACAAGAAGCGTTGCCTTTGCATTCACCTATGACTACGCTTCTGTATACCATCTATGGGCACACGTTTGTGCTTTAAAACAATACTTTTGAAGTGTCACATTTCATTCTTTATAGGCAACACTTTAAACTCGTTGCTTGTTTTTCAACATTCAGCTACACTGTAAAAATGTTGGTGAAGGTAGTTATTCCTATATCTATGTGGACATATTTATACAAGCTAAGCCATGACTTTCTGATTAAAATTTAAAATATAATAATAGTATTTAAAAAAAAAATTATTATTATAATATGTATCTTGAAAGCATTTTTTAAATAAGAAATATAAAGCATCACATTAAATAATAGAGAACAAAAAATATCTTCACAATACAAAAAACATTGAAATATTCTAATATTCAACATCAACAGTTAGTAATGCAAAGTACTTCAAAGTGTGCTATAGTACTTTTAATAAAATTTAAAACATCCAAAACTATTCATGTAGTATCATGAATTATATTAAATCATAAATGGATAAAATTGGTCAACAGAATCAACTCAACTTTCGGCCACCATTTCCAATTGCATCGCTATAAGTTTCCTACAGGTTCAAAGTGAAACTGAGACTTGATTAGATAGAAAGTAAGTATACTTAGAAAATGAAAAACTATGATTCAATAATATGTGAAACTGCAATTATGCAAAAATATAATATTCTACGATCTCGTTATGATGTGGGAGGTAGTAAATCATAGATATGCATAAACACATGAAAATAATGGTAAAATGCAGCACACAAATGTAGAAAAATGTGGTATTGATTAGAGAAATGCAGAAATATAGAACAAACTTGAAGAAACATAATGCAGAAAATAAGAACGTTGCATAAATGAAAAATATTGTCCATATTTTAGTATTTAGTACCTATATATAGTCAAACAAATAATATCTTTGCAAGAGTCGGGCCACGAGTTGATTCAGAGGAACGTGGAAAATTTTGGCCTTTTGTAGCCTGTGCACTACTAGAATTAACCGGAGATGGTTGGTTAGATTCGATAAACCCTTCTGCAACCTCAAGGTTTAGTCCAGGATTACTTTTTACCAACAATTTAATGAGATGTAGTAGTTGTTGCAATTCTTGCACTTCTTCCTTCAATTCTTTAACTTCTTCCTTAAATGAAGTGATTTCATCAGTATGTTTTTGTTTGATTTTGATGATTTCCTCATCTTTTTTTAAAAAGGTTCTTGTCACAGATCTACCATAGCGTCGAACTCGACCAGGCTGCTCATTTCCAAACACTGCCTTAAATGGGTCATCTGTTGTTTCCCCCAAGTTTTGATGATTTGAAGTTCAGCCTATAAATAATACAGTAGTAATTGTCCTAATAAATATTGTCATAACAGGAAAGAAACAACACATTGAAGTTACTGTACATACATTATTACTTGGTTAAAAATTTAAGGGCTTTGAAAAGCAATTAACGATCAAAAGAATTACTTACTATTACAACTTCAGTTTCAGGATCAACTTGTTTTCCATTCTTAGTACGAGTTGCAATAAACATTTCAGCCTTTGATGGTTCCTCATTATTCTCTTTGGTTGCACGCTACAAAAACTGTTAAAAAATATAAGCAACTAACAAGTAATCTAACAAAATATTAAAGATAAAAAAATATTTATCTTCAAAGTGTCTAAAATGATACCAGTGCCATGCATACTCTTCCAAAATTAACAAGACCCATTCGATGCCTCCATTTTTGTTTCTTTCTATTTTGAGAATTTAAAGAACACATGTCCTATAATTTAAGAAAAAGTAATTAATATATATATGGGCTAAAGAATTAAATGCATTATTTGTATCTCACTTTAATAGTTGGAAGCTCCCAATACACTATCAACTGGCGAAATTGAACTTCTGGTATCCAACTAGGACAATTTTTTAGCCTTTATTCCAGTGTTTTATACTTATCAAAATAATTCTCCTTAACATATCTCTTATGTCGCATCCAAGCATCATGAAGACCATCCATCACCCATTTTTCTCCTTCTGCTGGAATTATAAACTTGGTCTACACAAATAACATATATGTTATCTTTACTAGTAAAATAGACATAACAAAACAGATACATAAAAGGTTGAATATTCTTACATTGACATATTTCCACATGCGTAGTTTAGTATCTTTTGACACAGCAGGCCAACCAGTATACAACAAGGTGATGAACCTAAAGTTCCTAGCAATTGTTCCTAGAAAATTGTTCTAATCAGACACTCTTTTTCCAGTTGGTCCAACAGCTTGTCCATGATCAAATGTCACCTCCTCTCTTTCTTCAAAATTTCTTGCATGAATAGTCTTACATGTTGTTTGTCCTCGAACCTTTTTCTTCTCCAAAGTTCCTGATTTAATGTAATATTAAATAAGTAAGATAAAACATACAATACAACTATAAAATTTACAATGCGAGTAAACCTATTTAACGACCAAAAGAATATTTAAAAGATACCATCTTTTGAACAATTTATGTCCATATCTTTATCTCGAACATGCTCATCAACTTTTTTTGGTGCAACAACTTCAGCCACTTCAATATTATTTTCATTAATACATGGAGATGGCATAGATCTAACATCATCTGCTGGCTAAATATAAGGTTCTTTTTCACCCACATGTATCCCATTTTTTTCTAGAAAATGATTAAGACTCATCGCTGGTACAAGTGACTTTTTCTTAGCATTTTTGTAATTTTGTAGCTCCTCAATATCAGGTTGATTTTGTTCTTCACCTTTTATTCTTTCAAGTCATATGAGAAGTGTTAACTTCTTTCCTTGATAAAAGTTGGGTCACAGATTTGTATATAGGTAGTTTACTCCTCTCTTGCATTTGAATTGACTCCTCAAACTGAATTGATCTCTACATAGGTTGTCTTTCACTTGCATTTGATGTAACAGACATACAATTCTTTCTTTTATAAGGTGGTGCCTGATCGAAAGTTTTTTCCTTTCATAACTAGATTCTTGCATTCATTGTCATGTTTTTCCTCTTTAATTTGAAATTGTTTGCGCAGCTCAGCACTTGATCAGAATTGATAATCAAAACTTCAACTCTTTATTGGACTTGAACCTTTATTAGAATTCTGAACCTTTTTCTTTAAGGCTGCTCCTTGATTCATTCTTCATATAAAAATAATAATTACTATAGCAACAAATAAGAATTTGGTGCAGAAAATATAAAAATGCAGTGTAAAGTTAGCAGAAAATATAGAAATATAGTGCAGAAAATTAAAAGATAGTGCAGCAATGCAGAAATACAGAAATATAGTGCAGAAATGCAGAAATATAGTGCATCAAATATAAAACAATGCAGAAAATACAAAACTGCAGTGCAAAGTGTGTAAAAAATGTAAAAATACAGAGCAGAAAATAAAGAAACATAGTGCAAAAAATTAAAAGATAGTCCAGCAATGCAGAAATATAGTGCAGAAATGCAGAAATATAGTGCATAAAATATAGAACAATCGAGAAATACAAAACTGCAGTGCAAAGTGTGCACAAAATGTAAAAATACAGAGCAGAAAATAAAGAAACATAATGCAGAAAATTAAAACATAGTGCAGCAATGCAGAAATATAGTGCAGAAATTCAAAAATATAGTGCAAAAACTATAAACACTGCAGAAAATACAAAACTGCAGTGCAAAGTGTGCAGAAAATGTAGAAATACAGAGCAGAAAATAAAGAAACATAGTGCAGAAAATTAAAAGATAGTACAGCAATGCAGAAATGCAGAAATATAGTGCAGGATGAAACATGCCACCCAGACACATAAGAGCACAAAAGTTCAGAAGAACTGCAAGGAGTGAGAACAAGACAGCCATTTCGAGGAGGAGGATGCCCATCGACCCTAATGTCCCTTCGTGGGCTCGAGGGTTCAGCAATGCGTTACATGCCTTTGTGGCAGCTTACGAGTTGGACAATATGATCGAGGCTAATATCGCGGTAGAAGCTGAAGTAGAGCGAAAAGAAAAAGAGAAGCAGAAGCAAAATGATAACACTCTGGGCATTGATGCCCAGACAGATGGAGCGACTGCTTAGACATGATCCCTTCTTTACCTCCCTCTCTGCCTTTCTTTAATTGTCATTTTGGATATTTTGTCATGAGCATCTGATGACAAATGCTTTCTAATTGTGGTGGGGTGAGGACCACACCTTTTGTGTTTATAGTCGTGTTTTGTTTATATTTGGGCTTTGTGCTTAAATTGTGTTAAGCATTGTTTCTGTGGATGTTTGAGCTCATGGCTCCTTTTATTTTAAATTTCAATATGATTTTGACTCGTTTGAAATTTTTTTGCCACCTCTTGTGTGTTGGATGTGGCTGTTCTTTTGTAAAATTTAAGTCTTAGTTCTGATCAATACCGATGACTTGAATAGTGCTTACAATCGAACGAACATGAATGTACGGCTACGATGAGACCAAATGCAGTTGCATAAACAATATGTGAACTCTTTGCATCTCGTTGACATTAGCCATTTATCAAGTCGATTCTCTTGTGATGATCAATGCACAATAGTGAAAGTGTGGAGTCTTGTTTGACTGTAGTATCAATGCCTAGTGTGATGAGCTTACCTTGAACCATGCATGACAGATCCTAGAATTTTCCCCTTTGGTCTGGTCAACCAAGTGATGCTATCTTTTGATATGATCTTAGGTAACTTATAAGAGTGTGAGCCAATTTAACATATATCTATTTTGTGACCTACCTTGTGAGTGTGTGAACCACTTTTGAACACCTCTTGAGCCTTACCTTTCTTTGGAAGAAACATGATGAAATCCAAACCTTTCTTTATCCATTACCCATAATTTTAATGAAGTTGTGGTTAGTTGAATAGCCAACTTAGGCCAAAAGCCTAAGTTAGGGGTGAGGTGAAAAGATAAGGGCAAGTCAAGAAGTGCAGGGAAACTCTCCTTTAACCCATGGTGTTGAGAAAAATGGAACCCTTCCATATAAAAAAAAAAGAGAGAGAAAAAGAGAAAGAAAAAGAAAAAGAATGAAAAATAAAGTTGTGGAATAAAGTAGCAAAGAAATGGGGTTCCCAAACAATCCATGGACAGTGAGTTTGAGGAGGAGGATACCCATCGACCCTAATGTCCTTTCGTGGGCTCGAGGATATAGCAATGCGATACACGCCTTTTTGGCATCTTACGAGCTAGAAAATATGATCGAGGCTAATATCTTTGCAGAAGCTGAAGCAGAGGGAAATAAAAAAGAGAACCAGAAAAAGAATGACAACACTCCGATCAGTGATGCCCAGACAGATGGAGTGACTTTTTAGAAAGGATCCCTTCTTGACCTCCCTCTATGTCTTTCTTTAATTGTCATTTTGGTTATTTTGTCATGAGCATCTGAGGACAAATGCTTTCTAATTGTGGTAGGGGAGGCCCACATCTTTTGTGTTTATAGTCGTGTTTCTTTTATATTTGGGCTTCGTGCTTAAATTGTGTTAAGCACTGTTTCTGTGGATGTTTGAGCTTATGACTCATTTTATTTTAAATTTGAAAATGATTTTGACCCATCTGAATTTTTTTGCCACCTCTTGTGTGTTGAATGTGGCTGTTCTTTTGCAAAATTTAAGTCTCAGTTCCGATCAATACAAATGACTTGAACAGTGCTTTCAATCGTACGAACATGAATGTATGACTATGAAGAGGCCTAATGAAGTTCCATAGCTATTATGTGCACTCTTTTCATGTCGTTGGGATTATCCATTGAGAAAATCGATTCTCATGTGATGATCATTGCACACTAGCAAAAGTGTGGAGTCTTATTTGACTATAGTGTCAATGCCTAGTGTGATGAGCTTACCTTGAACCATGTATGACAGATCCTAGAATTTGCCCCGTTGGTCCGGTCAACTAAGTGATGCTATCTCTTGATATGATATTAGGAAACTTCTAAGAGTGTGAGCCAATTTGATATATATCTCTTTTGTGACCTACCTTGTAAGTGTGTGAACCACTTTTGAGCACCCCTTGAGCCTTTCCTTTCTATGGAAGAAACTTGTTGAAATCATAACCTTTCTTTATCCATTACCCATAATCCTCATGAAGTTGTGGATAGTTGAATAGCCAACTTAGGCCAAAAGACTAAGTTAGCGGTGAGGTGAAAAGATAAGGGCAGGTTAAGAAGTGCAAGGAAAGTCTCCTTTAACCCATGGTGTTGAGAAAAATGGAACCCTTCCATATTAAAAAAAAGAGAAAGAGAAAAAGAGAAAGAAAAAGAAAAAGAAAAAGAATGAAAAATAAAGTTGTGCAATAAAGTAGCAAAGAAATGGGGTTCCCAAACAATCCATGGAAAGTGAATAATAGGATGACTTATGAGCACTAAAGAGAATGATGAAGGAAAAAGAAAGAAAGTGTTGTGAACACCACATTTCATGAGGATGAAAGTCACTAAGGTTAAATGACCATACCTTTGCACTAAGAAGCATTACGAGCCTTGAAAAGACCTTTTTGATCTTGAGTGACATGAAACAAATGTTGATCGCAAAATACGGGTAAACCTATGGGTGAAATCTTGCATTGTGTTCTTCCTTCTGAGTGTGAGCGTTGCATCTGACTCTAAAGTTTTAAACTGCGAACCATTGTGTGAATATGGAATCATCCCTTATGTGAGGGCATTTGAACACTTCGATTGAGCTTGAACTACCAATTGAAGCAAGTATTGTGAGCATGAGGTTGTTTGATATTGGTGAGTCACAACTTGAATCTTTGAGTACACAATTGATCTTTTCATAGGTAAATTGAGTCTTCTATAGCACTATTCGAGACACCATTTTTGAACGGCTGAACTTGAGTTTGCTCGAGGACAAGCAAAAGTTTAATGTGTGGGTGTTGATGAGTCCACAAATTGGACTCATTTTGGGCTATATTTTAATAGAAATTGTGTCCTCAAATGCTTATTTTATCTCAATACTGATGAAAACCCTTAAGTTTCAGGTATTTTAAGTTTGAAGGAAAGCATGGACACTATGTCGCAAAAAGGCACGAAATAGCTGAAAAGAACGAAGAAATGAATGTCTGAGGATTGCCGAGTCCACTGGACGAGTCGCCAAAGGGTCTTACTTCGCCTTTCGTTCAAGTGTGCTAAGCCCTGAAGGAAAGGATCAAGTTGGCGGAAAAAGGGAGCAGTCGGCACATCGCTATGTAGTTCCGCAAAGCAGTACCATGTCGCCCAATGACCCAGAGCATGACGATGCTGAAGGCTGGGCAACACAGCGATGAACTACACCAAAGGGCGAATCACCGAGTTGATCTCCGATTTTGACTAACGACATCGAGTGATCCACTGCAATAGAAATCTGTGAAAGCTATAAATACTAGTGAGAGTTGTAGTTTTAAGGATCGAACAATTATTATAATTTTCATATAGAATAGTACTTTTTGATATTTTTTCTCTGAGTTTGAGAGGGTTTAGAAAAATTGTAGAAGAAGAGGGTTTCATCTCCAATGATTTAAACTTGGGTCTCTTGGATTCTTCATTCTTGGCCTATAACAACACTTAAATCTTCATACACATTTGAATGCAAGCTCATTTAGGTATAAATTTTTATCTCTTAAACATGTGTGGCTAAAAACCCCAATTCTTGGGTGTGGTTTTGTGAATATGAGTTAGATTACTTGTTGGATCTTGCTTTCTGATATTCTATTCGTAGTTTAAATGCGATTTTGTTTAGTGGTTGTGGATGAACTTAATGAGGTTGTAGTTGCAAATATAATCTCATATATGTGTTTTCGGCTTCCTCGAGAGAGTGGTCATAAACCTGAGACCACTAAATTGATGGCCGGTATGAGTGGATCAACAAGAGGTTCAGCTCGAGAGAGTGAAGCCTAGTCCCATGTCCACACACTCAGCTCGAGAGAGTGAGTGGGTTCAGGCGGAGGCAGTTCTTCATGCGGCAAGTGGGTGTCCGAGAGGAACCCACTTGTTAGAAATATTTGTTAATTTTGTAGTTTTTACTTGTGACAAAACACCATTTTTAATTGACACTCTTGTGTCCTCCTTTAATTTACAATGTTTTAATCATTAATGTTTTTAGCTACGACTAGTTAGAATTAAATTTTATTTCTCTATTAATTCTCAAAATTACTTTGTTGGGAATGATCCCAACCCTTGGTTTGGTTATTATACTATTGGACGATCGTAGACACTCGCATCGGATGTTGTGTCCTAAATTATGCAAACATCAAAATGGCACCACTGCCAGGGAGAGGTGTTATTTGAGAATTCTTAGTGAAGTTGAACTTCTGTTTTGTATAGTTGTAGTTTTACTAATTTTATTTTTAGTTTTGTTTTTCTCTAAGTTGTTGTATACAGAAACCCTGAGCATGGCTGAGGGAAATGGTGGCAAGTTAGCTGAGGCGAACCAAGAAGTCGAGGGTGACTTCAAGTTAGCTACACTAGTAACTCAGCTGAACTACTTGGCGACTAAAATATCAGAAGTGGAAAACCAGTGCAAAATTCAGGGAAGGTACATACCCCCTCATGAGCGAGATAATTCTAGAAATAGAGAGTGAAATCGTGTTGAGGACACACTACAAATCATTCTCCAGAAGATCATCGACTAATAGCAAGTGTTAGAAGATATGAAGGAAATTATTGAAGTGTTGAATCAGACGATTGGCTCCCATTCTAGATCGATCTAGCTGATCTAGACACTCATGAGTTATGCAGTGCCTCTTCTTCACTCAAATGAACTATTGGGGTTACCTAGTAACACTAGGACCAACCCCACCAATGGAGAATGAGTAATGACTTGCATCGTGCCACGACGTTAACTAAGGCGCTGTTTGGGAGGAAACCCAATACCATTTATTGCTTTCTTTTGGTTTGATAAAATAATGGTGTGTTGATTGTGCAGATGGAAATGTGGAGAGTGAATGAAAAGTGCCGATTGGCGAGCAACAGGTCCAATCATTGAATTGCCGAATATTTCAGTGACTCCGAACTAGACCACCGTTAGACTCAAGACCAGTTTGCATTTGAGTCTGAAAAATTCGGTGAGCTTTGGGAATTATTGGCGAACGCCGACCATGTTGGCGATCACAATGGAAACCACCGTTTGGACCATCCCGTAAACCTGAGGTCTAATAAATTTCGGCGAAGAAACTAAACAATCGGCGTTCTGCCGAGTTAGTAGGCAAACTTGATTAATGTCGCTGAGTGGGTGAAAACTGGACGAGTTTTGCAAGCCAAATGTTTAAATGTTTCAACTTCATTCACTCTCCCTAAATTTGTATATGTCCAAACTCACACCTGCACTGTAGTTTCTATATTTTTGCATTTCTAGAGTATTTTTATTGTCAAATTGTGCTACGGGTCGGATTACAACGCCTCCTAGTATCTCAATATCCATTTGATCAGCATAAGAGGTTAGTGTCCCGTACCCCATAACTATTTTTGTCAAAATTGTACTTATTATCATGCTTTATTTGTTGTGACATCTGTAACTTTCGGTGAGAAGTATGAGGTCACCAAGAGCACTCGGCGAATCGCCGAAAGTCTTCTTATTCGCCCTTTGTCTGCACCCCTAACTCCTTCTACACTGTGACCTTCGGCGGATTGTCTATGGCTCGCCGAATGGACTATCTATTCTTTCTGCAGCATAATGTCTTTGTTTTAGTTGTCAAATATGTTCTAACATTATCGCAAGACTTTGCCGACATGGCCAGACCAAAAGTTGAAGGAAGAAACATGCCACTCAGACACATAAGAGCACAAAAGTTCAGGAGAACTTCTTGGAGCGAGAACAAGATAGTCAGTTCGAGGAGGACGATACCCATAGACCCTAATGTCCCTTCGTGGGCTCGAGGGAATAGCAATGCGATACATGCCTTTGTGGCATCTTACGAGCTTGAAAATATGATCGAGCTTAATAACGCTGCATAAGCTGAAGAAAAAGGAAAAGAAAAAGAGAACCAAAAACAGAATGACAACACTCCGAGCACTGATGCCCAGACAGATAGAGTGACTTTTTAGAAAGGATCCCTTCTTTACCTCCCTCTATGTCTTTCTTTAATTGTCATTTTGGTTATTTTGTCATGAGCATCTGAGGACAAATGCTTTCTAATTGTGGTAGGGGAGGCCCACATCTTTTGTGTTTATAGTCGTGTTTCTTTTATATTTGGGCTTTGTGCTTAAATTGTGTTAAGCACTGTTTTTGTGGATGTTTGAGCTTATGACTCCTTTTATTTTAAATTTGAAAATGATTTTGACCCATCTGAATTTTTTTGCCACCTCTTGTGTGTTGAATGTGGCTGTTCTTTCGCAAAATTTAAGTCTCAGTTCCAATCAATACCAATGACTTGAATAGTGCTTACAATCGTACGAACATGAATGTATGACTATGAAGAGGCCAAATGAAGTTCCATAGTTATTATGTGCACTCTTTTCATGTCGTTAGGATTAGCCATTGAGAAAATCGATTCTCATGTGATGATCATTGCACACTAGCAAAAGTGTGGAGTCTTATTTGACTATAGTGTCAATGCCTAGTGTGATGAGCTTACCTTGAACCATGTATGACAGATCCTAGAATTTGCCCCGTTGGTCCGGTCAACTAAGTGATGCTATCTCTTGATATGATATTAGGAAACTTCTAAGAGTGTGAGCCAATTTGACATATATCTCTTTTGTGACCTACCTTGTAAGTGAGTGAACCGCTTTTGAGCACCCCTTGAGCCTTACCTTTCTATGGAAGAAACTTGCTGAAATCATAACCTTTCTTTATCTACTACCCATAATCCTCATGAAGTTGTGGTTAGTTGAATAGCCAACTTAGGCCAAAAGCCTAAGTTAGGGGTAAGGTGAAAAGATAAGGGCAAGTCAAGAAATGCAAGGAAAGTCTCCTTTAACCCATGGTGTTGAGAAAAATGGAACCCTTCCATATAAAAAAAAGAGAAAGAGGAAAACAGAAAGAAAAAGAAAAATAATGAAAAATAAAGTTGTGGAATAAAGTAGCAAAGAAATGGGGTTCCCAAACAATCCATGGAAAGTTAATAATAGGATGACTTATGAGCACTAAAGAAAATGATGAAGGAAAAAGAAAGAAAGTTTTGTGAGCACCACAATACATGAGGATGAAAGTCACTAAGCTTAAATGAGCATACCTTTGAACTAAGAAGCATTACGAGCCTCGAAAAGACCTTTTTGATCTTGAGTGACATGAAACGAATGTTTATTGCAAAATACGTGTAAACCTATGGGTGAAATCTTGCATTGTGTTCTTCTTTCTGAGTGTGATCGTTGCATCTGACTCTAAAGCTTTAAACTGTGAACCGTTGTGTGAATATGGAGTCACCCCTTATGTGAGGGCATTTGAACACTTTGATTGAGCTTGAACTTGCATTTGAAGTTAGTATTGTGAGCATGAGGTTGTTTGATATTGGTGAGTCACAACTTGAATCTTTGAGTACAAAATTGATCTTTGCATAAGTAAATTGAATCTTGTTGTGTGCATTCATGATTGAGTCTTTTATAGGACTATTCGAGACACCCTTTTTGAACGGCTGAACTTGAGTTTGCTCGAGGACAAGCAAAATTTTAATGCGGGGGTGTTGATGAGTCCACGAATTGGACTCATTTTGGGTCATATTTTAATAGAAATTGTGTCCTCAAATTCTTATTTTATCTAAATGCTGATGAAAACCCTTCAATTTCAGGTATTTTAAGTTTGACGAAAAGCATGGACACTACGCCACAAAAAGGCACGAAATAGCTGAAAAGAACGAAGAAATGAATGTCTGAGGATTGTCGAGTCCACTGGGCGAGTCACCAAAGGGTCTTACTTTGCCTTTTGTTCAACTGTGCTAAGCCCTGAAGGCAAGGATCAAGTCGGCGGAAAAAGGTAGCAGTCGGCGCATCGCTGAGTAGTTCTGTAAAGCAGTACCATGTCGCCCAATGACCCAAAGCACAACGATGATAAAGGCTGGGCAACACAGCGATGAACTACACCAAAAAGCGAATCACCGAGTTGATCGCCGATTTTGACTAACGACGATCCACTGCAACAGAAATTTGTGAAAGCTATAAATACTAGTCAGAGTTGTAGTTTTAAGGATCGAATAATTATTATAATTTTCATATAGAATAGTACTTTATGATATTTTTTCTCTGCGTTTGAGAGGGTTTAGAAAAATTGAAGAAGAAGAGGGTTTCATCTCCAAGGATTTGAACTTGGGACTCTTGGATTCTTCATTCTTGGCCTGTAACAACCCTTAAATCTTCATAGACATTTGAATGCAAGCTCATTTAGGTATAAATTTCTATCTCTTATACATGTGTTGCTAAAAACCCCAATTCTTGGGTGTGGTTTTGTGAATATGAGTTAGAATAGTTGTTGGATCTTGCTTGCTGATAGTCCATTTGTAGTTTAAATGCGATTTTGTTTAGTGGTTGTGGATGAACTTAATGAGGTTGTAGTTGCAAATATAATCTCCTATATGTGTTTTTGGCTTCCTCGAGAGAGTGGTCGTAAACTTAAGACTACTAAATTGACGGCCAGTGTGAGTGGGTCGACATGAGGTTCAACTCGAGAGAGTGAAGCCTAGTCCCATGTCCAAACACTCAGCTCGAGAGAGTGAGTGGGTTCAGGCGGAGGCTGTTCTTCATGCGGCAAGTGGGTGTCCGAGAGGAACCCACTTGTAATGGGGTAACTTACTCGTGAGAGAGCTGAACCTCCTTAAAGTTTAGCCTAGTCATAATTACTCTACGAGTTCTCTATTAAAAGCATGTACCCAATGATTTAGTCTATCATGTATTCCATTCACATCCCAAGAATCCCGTCTCATTTGTTAGAAATATTTGTTAATTTTGTAGTTTTTTCTTGTGACAAAACACCATTTTTAATTGACACTCTTGTGTCCTCCTTTAATTTACAATGTTTTAATCGTTAATGTTTTTAGCTACGACTAGTTAGAACTAAATTTTATTTTTCTATTAATTCTCAAAATTACTTTGTTGGGAACGATCCCAACCCTTAGTTTAGTTATTATACTATTAGACGATCGTAGACACTTGCATCGGATGTTGTGTCCTAAAATATGCAAACATCAAAATGGCACCACTGCCAGGGAGTAGTGTTATTTGAGAATTCTTAGTGAAGTAGAACTTCTGTTTTGTATAGTTGTAGTTTTACTAATTTTATTTTTAGTTTTTTTTTTCTCTAAGTTGTTGTATACAAAAACCCTGAGCATGGCTGAGGGAAATGGTGGCAAGTTAGCTTAGGCGAACCAAGAAGTCGAGGGTGATTTCAAGTAAGCTACACTGGTAACTCAGCTGAACGACTTGGCGACTAAAATATCAGAAGTGGAAAACCAGTGCAAAATTCAGGGAAGGTACATACCCCCTCATGAGCGAGACAATTCTAGAGAGAGAGAGAAATCGTGTTCAGGATATACTACAAATCATTCTCCAGAAAAACCTCGACCAAGAGCGAGTGTTAAAAGATATGAAGGAAATTATTGAAGTGTTGAATCAGATGATTGGCTCCCATTCTAGATCGATCTAGCTGATCAGGACACTCATGAGTTATGCAGTGCCTCTTCTTCACTCAAATGAACTATTGGGGTTACCTAGTAACAGTAGGACCAACCCCACCAATGGAGAATGAGTAATGACTTGCATCGTGCCACGACTTTAACTAAGTCGCTGTTTGGGAAGAAACCCAAAACCATTTATTGCTTTCTTTTGGTTTGATAAAATAATGATGTGTTGATTGTGCAGATGGAAATGTGGAGAATGAATGAAAAGTGCCGATTGGCGAGCAACAGGTCCAATCAGTGAATCGCCGAATTGTTCAGTGACTCCAAACTAGACCACCGTTACACTCAAGACCATCTTGCATTTGAGTCTGTAAAATTTGGCGACCTTTGGGAATTATTGGCGAACGCCGACCATGTTGGCGATCACGATGGAAACCACCGTTTGTACCCCCGCGTAAACCTGAGGTCCAATAAATTTCGGCGAAGAAACTAAATAATCGGTGTTCTGCCGAGTTAGTAGGCAAGCTTTATTAATGTCGCTGAGTGGGCGAAAACTGGACGATTTTTGCAAGCCAAATGTTTAAATGTTTCAACTTCATTCACTCTCCCTAAATTTTTATATGTCCAAACTCACACCTGCACTCTAGTTTCTATATTTTTGCATTTCTAGAGTATTTTTATTGTCGAATTGTGCTACGAGTCGGAATACAATGCCTCATAGTATCTCAATATCCATTTGATCAGCATAAGAGGTTAGTGTCCCGTACCCCATAACTATTTTGTCAAAATTGTACTGATTTTCAAATGTGTAATCTTGTCGAAATTTGTTGAGCCTCCCTGATTGGGTTTAATTGTTTATGTGTCAATTTTTCTTCGATAACCCCACCTTTATTGCCTAAACTGTGAATTCTTGTTCTCCAATGCATCGAGTGGAGTTAATGAGTTATAAGTGGTATGCATATGTTATGGGTCCTGGTCGAATTTGTACTTTTTGTGCCTTAATTTTGTTTTTGGAGGTTGCGGGGCTGATTTTGAGAAGTTGGGTCAAAAGTAGGCACATTGGGTCATTCGGCGAGCTGTGACGAACTCACCGAATTATTCTGCGGTTTGCCAAATTACCCTATCTTGCCCTTATTATCATGCTTTATTTGTTGTGACATCTGTAACTTTCAGCGAGAGGTATGAGGTCACCAAGAGCACTCGGTGACTAGCCGAAAGTATTCTTATTCGCCCTTTGTCTGCACCCCTAGCTCCTTTTGCACCGCGACCTTCGGCAGATTGTCTATGGCTCGCTGAATGGACGATCTATTCTTTCTGTAGCTGAATGTCTTTGTTTTATTTGTCAAATATGTTCTAACATTATTGCATGACTTTGCCGACATGACCAGACCAAAACGTGAAGGAAGAAACATGCCACCCAGACACATAAGAGCACAAAAGTTAAGAAGAACTGCTTGAAGCAAGAACAAGACAGTCAGTTCGAGGAGGAGGATACCCATCGACCCTAGTGTTCCTTTGTGGGCTCGACGGTGTAGCAATGTGATACACGCCTTTGTGGCAGCTTACGAGCTAGAAAATATGATCAAGGCTAATAACGCTGCAAAAGTTGAAGCAGAAGGAAAAGAAAAAGAGAACCAGAAACAGAATGACAACACTCCGAGCACTGATGCCCTGACAGATGGAGTGACTTCTTATACAAGATCCCTTCTTTACCTCCCTCTATGTCTTTCTTTAATTGTCATTTTGGATATTTTGTCATGAGCATCTGAGGACAAATGCTTTCTAATTGTGGTGGGGGAGGCCCACATCTTTTGTGTTTATAATCGTGTTTTTTTATATTTGGGCTTTGTGCTTAAATTGTGTTAAGCACTGTTTCTGTGGATGTTTGAGCATATGGCTCCTTTTATTTTAAATTTCAAAATGATTTTAACCCATCTGATTTTTTTTTGCCACTTGTGTGTTGAATGTCGCTGTTCTGTTGCAAAATTTAAGTCTTAGTTCCTATCAATACCGATGACTTGAATAGTTCTTACAATCATACGAACATGAATGTACGACTATGATGAGGCCAAATGAAGTTCCATAGACATTATGTGCACTCTTTTCATCTCGTTGTGATTAGCCATTTAGCAAATCGATTCTCATGTGATGATCATTGCACACTAGCAAAAGTGTGGAGTCTTATTTGACTATAGTGTCAATGCCTAGTGTGATGAGCTTACCTTGAACCATGCATGACAGATCCTAGAATTTGCCTCTTTGGTCCGGTCAACTAAGTGATGTTATCTCTTGATATGATCTTAGGAAACTTCTAAGAGTGTGAGCCAATTTAACATATATCTCTTTTGTGACCTACATTGTAAGTGTGTGAACCTCTTTTGATCACCCCTTGAGCTTTACCTTTCTATGGAAGAAACTTGCTGAAATCATATCCTTTCTTTATCCATTACCTATAATCCTCATGAAGTTGTGGTTAGTTGAATAGAAAACTTAGGCCTAAAGCCTAAGTTGGGGGTGAGGTGAAAAGATAAGGGCAAGTCAAGAAGTGCAAGGAAAGTCTCATTTAACCCATGGTGTTGAGAAAAATGGAACCTTTCCATATAAAAAAAAAGAAAGAAAAAGCATAAGGATGAAAAAGAAAGTTGTGGAATAAAGTACAAAAGAAATTGGGTTCCCAAAGAAACCATGGAAAGTGAATAATAGGATGACTTATGAGCACTAAAGAGAATGATGAAGGAAAACGAAAGGAAGTGTTGTGAGCACCACATTTCATGAGGATGAAAGTCAATAAGCTTAAATGACCATACCTTTGCACTCAGCCGCATTACGAGCCTTGAAAAGACCTTTTTAATCTTGAGTGAGATGAAGCAAATGTTGATCGCAAAATACGGGCAAACCTATGGGTGAAAGCATGCATTTTGTTCTTCCTTGTGAGTGTGAACGTTGCATCTAATTCTAAAGCTTTAAACTGTGAACCATTGTGTGAATATGAAATCATACCTTGTGTGAGGGCATTTGAACACTTTGGTTGAGCTTGAATTTGCATTTGAAGCAAGTATTGTGAGCATGAGGTTCTTTGATATTTGTGAGTCACAACATAAATCTTTGAGTAGACAATTGATCTATGCATAAGTAAATTTAGTCTTGTTATGTGCATTCATGATTGAGTCTTGTGTAGCACTATTCGAGACACCCTTTATGAATGGCTGAACTTGAGTTTGCTTGAGGACAAGCAAAAGTTTAAGTTGGGGGTGTTGATGAACCCACAAATGGGACTCAGTTAGGGCTATATTTTAATAGAAATTGTGTCCTCAAATGCTCATTTTATCTCAATATCTTATGAAAACCCTTAAGTTTCACGTATTTGAAGTTTGTAGGAAAGCTTGAATACTACGTCGTTAAAAGGAACGAAATAGTTGAAAAGAATAAAGAAATGAAGGCTTGAGGATTGCCGAATACACTTGGCGAGTCGCCACAGGATCGTACTTCGCCTTTTCTTCCATTGTACTGAGCCCTGAAGGAAAGGATCAAGTCAGTGGAAACACGGAGCAGTCTACGCATCGCCGAGATGTTCCGTGAAGTAGTACCATGTCGCCCAATGACCTAGAGCACGATGATGTTAAAGGCTAGTCAAGAGGGCGATAAACTACACCAAAGGGTGAATCGACGAGTTGATCAGCAATTCTGAATAACGACGCCGAGTGATCCGCTGCAGCACAAATCTGTGAAAGCTATAAATACTAGTGAGAGTTGTAGTTTTAAGGGTAGAACAATTATTATAATTTTCATATAGAAAAGTACTTTTTGATATTTTTGCTCTAAGTTTGAGAGGGTTTAGAAAACTTGAAGAAGAAGAGGGTTTCATCTCAAAGAATTTGAACTTGGGTCTCTTGGATTCTTCATTCTTGGCATGTAACAAGACTTAAATCGTCATACGCATTTGAATGCAGGCTCATATAGGTATATATTTCTATCTCTTATACATGTGTGGCTAAAAACCCCAATTCTTGGGGTGTGATTTTGTGAATATGGGTTAGATTAGTTATTGGGTCTTACTTGCTGATAGTCTATTCGTAGTTTAAATGTGATTTCTTTTAGTGGTTGTCGATGAACTTAATGAGGTTGTAGTTGCAAATATAATCTCCTTATATGTGTTTTCGGATATCGAGAGAGAGAGGTCGTAAAACTAAGACCACTAAATTGATGGCCTGTGCGAGTGGGTTGACATGAGGTTTAGCTTGAGAGAGTGAATCCTAATCCCATGTCCACACACTCAGCTCGAGAGAGCGAGTGGGTTAAGGCGGAGGCTATTTTTCTTGCAGCAAGTGGGTGTCCGAGAGGAACCTGCTTGAAGTTGGGTAAGTTGTGAGAGAGAGAGTTTATCCCTCTTAACGTCTAGCCTAGTCATAATTACTCTACGAGTTCTCTATCTAAAGTATGTACCCAATGATTTAGTCTATCCCGTATTCCATTCACATCACAATAGTCCCCTCTCATTTCTTAGGAATCTTTGTTAATTTTGTCCTTTTTACTTACGTGTGACCAAAAACCCCCATTGTTAATTGACACTCTTGTGTCCCCCTTTAATTACAATGTTTTTAGTTACAAATTGTTAGAACTAAATTTTATTTTACTCTTATTTCTCAAAACCACTCCATTGGGAATGATCACAACCCTTGGTTAGGTTATTATACTACTGAACGATCGTATTTGCTTTTCCCTTCCCACCTGTGGTAGGATGTTTTGTCGCCTTTGCTTTGGATGCAGCTGGATCCTCATTGATTATGATTCCCTTTGTCCGCTTGTGGGGCCGCATGTCTCGTCCTGGTACTTTGGGTCTGGCGATCTCTGCAAAATACATCGGAAGGAGTTAGAAATAATTCAAGAAAATGGCATAATACACGTTGTAGAAAGACTCATTGAACTAATCAGCGCATCCATGAGTCACTTATGCTAGTCAAATCGGGCTCACCGAAAGTATCAGCCTAAACAATCTCCTGAAATAAGGTAAGTCGGCGACATTCAGGGCCATTTCGTGAATCACCGACACCACTCGGCGAGCTCAGACTAGCCCGCCGAAATTTACAGTATTTGTAGGGAATATGGGTGTAGAAAGGGCGATCAAGAAACCTTTCGGCGAGTCACTGAGTGAACTCGGCAAGCTTAGGCTTCTCACCGAAATTTACAAACTCTAACTCAACCATACTAAGAAATTAAAGGCGATCAAGCGGGACGTTGGTGAACTGCCGAACGGTTCGGTGAACTCGACCTAGTTCGCCAAACTACCCAACGTGCCAAATTTCAACCTCGTTTCCAAAATTCAAGCCTGCAGTCCCTCGAAAAGAATTAAACTACACACTTATGCAACTAAGCCAAGACCCAAACAATTTGTCTCCGAGATACTCAGACTCCCCCCAGTTTGGCCAAAATCATCCATTTGATAACTTTCTCCCTTAAGACATCAAACTCTCTATCATTGGGCAAAGTACGTCATTTAGCACAATTTGGGGTTACTCAAACTTCACCCCACTAGACCCAACATAAATTAACTGCAACCCACCAATTAATGATCAATTTGAATGCACAAAACTCAGGAAATCAATTCCAAAACTGAAATAGGCAAACTAACACATCAACTAAGATTTCAACATAGTCCCAGCACATAAAAACATCATTTTACCAAGTGTATTCGAGTTCAACCACTAATCAAGAGTTCGGGGTTAGAAAAACTAATCTTTAAGACGAATAAAGAATTTGATATGCTAGGTGGCAATGTAATTCAAATCTGAGCACGAGATCAAGAGTAAAAATTAATAAAAGTAGGGATGTATGTAAAATCTAGAGTGCGGGTGAGAGGGTACAACGTTAAAAATATAAGAGTGCGAAAGATTTTTAAAGTTTAAACTGTTTGGCCTTTTAAACCCTTTCACTTCGCGGCCCTTTCAGCCGTATTAGTCGACCACATCGACCAACTCGGTGATCCGCCGAGTCGTGACTTACCTCGCTTAGTTTTACAAGACCTCCAGTCAATTTGGGGGTCCAAACGGCAAACAAAATCAGGCTCGCCGACTTGTTCGGCGAGTCACCGATTTATCCATTAGCCCGCAGAGTCTTACAAACTCCTACCTGCTATTTTTGTGTGTGCAACGGCGGTACAAGTCTGGCTCGCCAATATCTTTGGCGAGTCACCAACTGGACTATTGGCTCGACAACCTACATTTCTCAAACACATTCCACTTTTTAACCTGCACAATCAACAAAAGTTATTAAAAAACAAACACAAAACATTAAAAACTTGGGTAGCCTCCCAAGAAGCGCCTTAGTTAACGTCGTGGCAAGATGCAAGTACCCATTCAAGCTTCATTCTTGGGGTTTGCCATAGTATCACTAACCATCCCCCCTTGTTGTCTTGGGTTAAGATGAGAAGAAATCTGACCCATTTGTGTCTCGAACAGCTTGATAGAGACGGAATGAGAGGTCACCGTCTGGTTGAGAGTCAATACATCTTCCTTCATTTCCTTCAAAACTTTATCAGACCCTTCAACCTTGTTAAGAATGCATGATAACATATCTTCAATTCAGCAACCCTCAAAATCTTTGGGCTTTTGAAGCTCATGGGGAGGAACATACCTATCCTTCTCCTCTTCTATTTCTTTCCAAGTGGCGTTATGATCAAGCCAATATCTATCACAGTCTCTCCAGCCCTCATCTATATTCCAACCTTGGTTTCCACCCGCCCTTGGGTAGTTAGCACGTTTACCTCCTCATTGGTTGGCTAAGACGTTTACTTCCTCATTGTACAACGCTTTAAATTTGGCCTCATCGGGGCTTACAATACCAACACCCACAACATTCACACTCCTTGTACCAGCACCCATGACATTTTTGGCCAATATGTCCAGGTAAGTAATCATCTTTTCCATGTTTTTGTCTCTCTCTTGATCTTTTTCTATCTTATCCTTTGTCATTTTATAAGAAAGAGGAGAGACTTGGTCTTCGCGAGTGTACCATGCCTGGTTAATTCTTGTCATGCGATCAAGGAGTTCAGATGCTATTGCATAGGGTTGTTGCATTAAACCACTCGGAGAAAGTTGATCAGCCACCCCTTTGTTCACGGAATCGTGTCTTCTATAGAAGTATTACAGCAGTACATTATCAGGAACTCCATGAGTTAGGCATTGCAGCACCATCTTCTTAAACCTCAGCCAAGTCTCATGGATTGGCTCACCCTCCAACTGTTTGAAGCTTTGGATACTTTCCCTCAATGTCATTATCTTCGAAGGAGAGAAAAATTGCATTTGGAATGTGGTAATAAGCTCGTCCCACGAAGTGATAGAATCTTTTAGCAACTCAGCCAACCATTTGCATGATTCTCCCATTTGATAAAATGGGAACAACCTCAGCCAGACCGATTATTCAGATATGTTGTTAAAGGAGAATGGTCCACAAACATCAACAAAATTCTCGATATGCTCATGGGGATCCTTATGAGCTAGACCTCCAAACAAACCCTTATGTTGAAGGAGCTGAGAATGGTGATTGTAATGTGAAGCACAACATTCCCTTCAGCTAGAGGAAAACGAATGGCCCCAACACCACCCATATGGGTTGGGTTATTGATGTTTAGGTCATTGACATCGTTGAGGTTTCTAACATCATCTTGGTGGCCCACTTGGCTACCATTTCTTCCGTTGACGCTCTTCTCCTCTGTTTTAACAAGAAACACGAAAACCAAAAACAAAAATAAGTAGACAAAGCTACAACTAAGAAGAACACATTTCAACTTCACCAGAAGAGTTGCAAACAACACCACTCCTCGGCAATGGGTCCATTTTGATTTAATGTTTCAACCACTCCTCATCAATTTTTAGGTGTCGATGATAATAAATCAGTATAAAATCCAACTAAATTAGTTGGTCTTGAATCCTACAAGGACTTGTACGTGTTTAAAATTCAATTAAAAAGTATGAATACGGTCCAATAAACCACATGAATAAACATTATCGGAAAACGACATATTAAATTAAAGGGGTGATACGAATGACAAATGAGGTGTTTTGGTTGTAATTATCAACTACAAACACTCACAAATGATTTGAAATAACAATAGGGAGATAGATTCTCGAGATGTGATCGATTATAGGCAAATATAGGCATATGGGTAATTGCAACTTCTAGTAAATGGCTAAATATTAGTGAGTAGGCTAGACTATAAGGAAGATAGTTTTCTCTCGAACAACTACCCCAAATCATGTGATTTCTTTTGAATATCAATATGAATGACAATGAAGAACAACCCACACCTTAATCCATTCATTCTCTCGAGCTAAATGTGTGGGATTGGGTTTAGGATTCACTCTCTCTCGCTAAACCCAAATAAACCCTATACCCACAAATTATCAAACAATAATTTCAGTTCTAAACCCTCTCTCTCTCGCTAGCCAAGAACACAAATATAAAACTGCATTTTCAACAACAATTTTTAAATTATATCACAATTAATGATTAAACTAACTTTTCAATAGTAGTTAAACTAGCAATTAGAAATACCCATAAACTAATTCAACACATAATCACATGATCACACCCTAAGAATTGGGGTTTTAGCGAAGCATCATAAAAAGGTAAAAACTATTACCGAATCGATTATCCATCAACTGGGTAAGAGAGATTTAGTCTTTACAAAGCTCAATTTGAAGAAAATATGAAAAGCCACTTCCAACTTCTCCAAATTTAATTTTTCAAATTTTCAAAACTAAGGAAAACTCTACAGAAAATTCTCCTAAAACTCAAAAATTGTTCCAAGATGTAAAAAGATGATAAAAATATATTAAACTAAATGTTCAAAATCCAATTTATAGTTGCCGAAAATAATCTACGAAATCCCATTTGGCGAAGTAAGTCGGGCTCGCCGAACCACTCGGCGAGCCACCCTTTGATCGCATTCATAGCCTTTTCGCCTTGATATTCAGTATCCTCAAGGCATATAATTTTGGGAGATCTTCCTTGGCTTCACGGAACTACTCGGCGATCCGTCGACTATTCCTTTTCATCACCAACTTGGTTCTTTCCATCAGGGCTTGGCACACTAAATCTTTAGGAGGTCAAATAGACATTCGATGATTCACTAGATGCCCTTGGCGATCATCAGGCTGCCTTCTTCATTTCTTCAATTTGTTTTGTTCCTTTTTGCATGTAGTGTCCTTGCTTTGTTCCTAAATCCATGTACCTCAAAATCAAGGATTTATCATAATTTTATGGCATAAATTAAGCATTTGAGGACACTAGTTCTATATGAATAAAGCCTTAAAAGCCCTAAATGAGTCCAACTCTGAGACTCAATAGCAATTCTCTATTGCGGATTCCGAGGTGATGATGAAAGAAATGATGGATAAAAAGGTTCAAGCCGTTCATAAACGCTTGTATACTTTGGAGTTGTGAGTCCTAGAGAGGCCAGTCCCTACCATTCATGTGACCACCTTCCAGAGGGAGTTGGCTATCCTCCATGTTGATGTTGCTGCACTCCTAGCCCCTATTGAGACTAATCCACATTTTCCCCTGCAGTATAGGAGGATGAGGTGGTGATGACTGCTCTTTTTTTGGCCACATTATGCCATCATCGGACTCTTCCCATACTGTTGGGAAGCGCCCCAGCTCCAACCACACTTCCGACACTGAAGAGGCTCGACTATTAAGGAAGAAGGAGCGATAATAGTTTGAGGAGGCTCAAAGACAGTGTATACATGATAAGCAGATGAGATAGCAGCGGGCTCGTGTGATAGATGTTAACCCATCTAGCATTCCGAGCACTTCTAATGGTGCTACATTTGTTGGTGAGGGTGCTACTGATGGCGTCCCTAGTGCTGATCCAGTGGGCTCCGAGAAATGGGACTCACCCACCTCTTGAGAGGTCTTCGGCGCATATGCGCCATAAGTTTGCTTCACCCTATGTTTTACTTTTGATTTTTGTGCATTGGGGGCAATATCACGTTATTTTGTTGGGGGTGGGGTAAATAGATTGTGAGTGATAAGGTACAGTCTGAGTAACCCATCTCATAATCCTCTCTTTGGGTTTTCGTACTTGTGTTATTTCCCCCCAAGAGACTATTTTACTTTATGTTGAACCGGCATGTTTAGGTTTGTGTGTGTTGAAGTAAGTAGAAGAATGAAAGTATGATGGCATAAAAAGCATGAAAAATTGATACCCATCCAAAAAGTTTGAAATTTGCTAGATCTTTAGGCTTGATGAGTTGAATGTGCTGGATCTCAATATGACATGATAAGGAACTGATTTGACCACATGACTTGAGATAAAACTTGATCTGGGTAATCAAATAATCTGATAATGAAACAATGTGCCAAGTGTGTGAGAAAAGTTTGAACGTTCATACATTCTTTGCAATTCTAGAACTCACCAAGTTGGTCCTGCTAAGATAATCTAGGCTAGATGTTAGGAATTGATCATAGGCCCTTGTTCAAATAAGTCCACTCAAACTTAAATGATTCAACAAAAATAAATAAATGTTCCCTTTGATCCAAATGTTTAAGCCTAATGTAGACCACTTCTTTCAATAAACCCAACTCACCTTCCCTAAAATAATTGTCTTGGCCCCGGTCCCTCCTTGGACATATGCACCTTGACATAGGCCAAAAGCCTAAGTTGAGGGTGGTTAATTCAAAAAGTGACATTTATATTGTACACCTCAACTCATGCAAAATACATAAGTTGAGGGTGGCTATGAAAAAAGAAACCAAAAGAAGAAAAAAGGTATGAAAAGAGTTTTATGTTGAAGAGAGAAAAAGAAAAGATAGAAAAAGATGTGACAAAAGTCTTGAAAGAAACAAAAAAAATGAAATAAAATAAAAAGAAGAATATTGAAAAATATGAGCTATAGAGTGTAAAGTCACATCTGTGCGAAATAAAATCAAGGGAAAGAAAAGAAAGACAAAAAGATGTCAAGAATTGGTTGAGAAAAGAGGTAAAAAGCTAATGTAATGTCAAGGAGGGAAGAAAGACACTGAAAAGTACCAAAATGTACCCTACATGACCATGATCCCACGTTACAAACTAAAAAAGTCCTATAGTGATCCTAGCAACTAGTTTGGAGTGTCTAAGTAGGGAAAACAAGGGCAAGCATGTGGTATTCAGCACTAACTATATGTGAAGTAACTTCTGAGCATGAGTGTTCAATGAATCCTTAACCTTGAAATTCATATCGATTGTATGTGAAAAAGGATTTCATGTGAAGTGAGAGCATTAGTTACATTGTTGGAAAAATTTGTACCGTGGTGATTGTGAAGAGTGTATGTTGTGGTGTCTATTTGTCGATATGTCATGTTTTGATCTGGATGAGTTAGCTTTTTGAGTCTAAATGACAAGATTTACACTAAGGCGATGGAAGTGATTGAAAAGGGCATGTGATTGCTTGAGTTTGTATGTCTTCTTCTACATAGTTGTCGTTTAGAGTGTTAGTGTGTCGCTTGAGGACAAACAACAAGTTTAAGTTGAGGGTGTTGATAAACGTTGATTTTATGGTATTTTGATACGTTTCACTTAGAGTTTGTATGTGTCTTGGGCTATTTTGTATTAGAAATAATGTTTTGTGTATCATGTTTGTAGGAAATAGGCTTGGATGCGGTTGATGAAGATTGTGAGCTGAACAGAGCAGAAGTGACCTGTAACGACTTGAGAGCACCCCCTAGCCGTTACCGGCGTATTCGACCTATCGGAGGTCTTATACAAGCCCTTAGCATTCGTCATAGCATTTATCATAGAAAAATAGTGGAAAATTTAAAACTTTTACATAATATAACACAAGGCTTAAAAGTCACCTCATTTAAACCTATAATACAAAATTGGAGTACTACGTCTCAAGGTAGCCATCTTAAAAACATGACTACAACACAAGAGGGACACAACCCTTACAATAAAAAAGAAACTACTATCTAGTACATTGAACTTAAGGAAACTCTTTAACATAAAGGTCCTTGAACCTTTAAGGACACACCCGAACTTGGGAATAGTAAGCCAAGCTCATCACTTCTAGGAAACGCCCTTTGGCCACCACCACCTACACTTTGTGTAAAAGGATGAAGAAGAATGGTGTTAGTACAACAATGCACTAAGTATGATAACCAATGAAAAACATGCTTTTAAAAAGGACATTAAGTTGGAAACCATGCATCATGCCTTTTTAGAGAAACTTCAAGAACATTTAGTACAATAGGACCAATATAAACCACATACATCATCATACACATGGAAACCATTAATAATTGCACATAGGGCCACTTATAACATTTTAGGCACATTCAATGCATACAATACATTCCCTTCCTCTTTATCTGAACTCCTTTCCTCAAGTAACCCTTAGGGAATACTTGGTGCAATGTATCACCTTAAGGTTACCAAGGGTAAAGTTACATATAGTCTTGATCAATCCAACCACATATAATCATAGAGTCATAAGCACCCCATAAGACGTAGTCTTCACATAGGAACCATCACCTAAGACAACCCACAAGTCACACTAGTGCAGTGTGCAAGTAGCATCCCATAATACTACTAACACCAAGTGTTCCTAGGAAGCCACCACAAACTAGGCACATAATATTCAACAAGTCATAACATCTTCATTTAACATTAGACATAAGACCAACATACTTCATCACATTATATAAGGATTCATTCATTTACTACATCATTAGTCATAACCCATTTAGTTCATAACATAGGTAAACCACCCTCACGACCCCTTCACAAGCTCACTTGTGCAATGTACACATGGAGTCCCATACCCCCACAGATACTAAGAACACCCATTAAGAAGTCATAAGTATAATTGACATGCATAATCATCTTTCACGTCTTGACATAAGTAAAGTCAACCTTAACATGCTTTCATATTAACATACATAGACCATAGTCTTCATTGCATAAAGAGCCTAATCATATTCTCTCTTAGAGTCCATTTGTGCAATGCATAAGTAGGGTCCATAGTCCTACCTACACTAAGTAACTCTTCAAGAAATCATGACTAGAGTTCATATTCTTATATTAGGTCATTTCTTAACTTTGTGGAGACATCGCCATAACTGATATAGACCATGTGAGCTACATGGAATCTGGTGTTCTACTCCCACACCGAAAAGAGAGGGTACTACTTGCTAAGGTAGGACCTACAAACATAATAGCTATCTAGTGGATCCACTAAGCTAAGACCTACGGGGGCACGTAGTTTTGGAACAAGGAGATTGCTACTAGAAACCTTGACTTTCTAGGCGTGGAGGTTTCCATCTCATGAGACAAAATCTATGTTGGGAACCCGGACTTGCTAAACATGAAGGTTCTCTTGTGGGAAGCCGAACTTGCTAAACGTGAAGCCCCCACTCTCATTTTTCATGTTCATTCGGTGCTAAGGTCCAACTCCCTTTTTAAACATCTTTAAGCCTTTATTTAACATTAGTTCATAAAATAGGCTTTAGGCACTTAATCCCTCATATCATATAGCTCAAAGGTTTCTAAGATGAGAATGACCTTTCATCATAGAACCTACATTATGTGAGAATGACCTTTCACATACTCATACCATATTCATAACATAGTCTAGTTTAGGGTACAATTGAGGAAACCTTTTAAGAGACTCACTTTCACTAGATTATCATAAACCTTATTAATTCATACATATGTGAGAAAGCCTTTCACATAAACACCTTTATACAACACATACTCATTCCTTACAAATCATACACTTTCCATGCATAATAAGATGTAAGGGTGCGTATAAGAGTTAACCTTTCAATAGACAACATAACACATCATATTATAGCTATACATGTAGACTGTATGCGTGCATATTGGTTCTCATAGTGGCATAATAGCAACAACATTGATATTGAGTGCACTCCCCTTCAAGGGATCACAACACATTCACAATGTCCCCAAATCATGAGCAATTCACATATAAAGCCTTTAGGGATACTAGACCACACACCCATACTTCATCATAGGAGACAAGGACACATTCAACATTGAATAGGTACTCCTAACATGTATATGAACACACATTCAAATAGGGGTCATATAGGTAGGGGTCATTCCACAATAGTACTTAACATAATCAATCATGTAGACCACACCTTTTTCCTAAAATTATCATTCACATTATACTCCTCATCATCAACACACTTTAATCATCATGCTAGCATTGAGGATTTCATACATAACCTTCATAGCAACACTTTATAAACATATGCATAATAATCATCAATTCACTTCACATCTATTGCCTTCAAGGCCATGATCTCAACATGCATAGATAGACAATAAGTAAACACCACCACCATAAGTAAATCAAACCACACAACATCAATTATGATTCTATAGACTAGAAGTTAGGTCAACTTACCAATTCTCCAAGCCATGATCACCATGGATCAATCCTCAACAATTCATAATCAATTTACATAGATAGCAATAAGAATCAACAAACTAATTCAATAACATAAACATAATCTAAGTACAATTCTATAAACAAAGGGATCAACCCATAACTTTGCCCATAAGGCCATAATTCTCAACTCATCAATATACCAATAATTCAACATGAATAAGTATAGATAATCGTAGAAAACATCAATAAAATCTAATTTAAACATAATTTCACCAATAGAGATCATATTCACAAAGACCCACATCATAGGCCAATTTTAGAGAATTTGGGGATCATGGGTTCTTCAAGAATTCCTTTGAAAATTATGTTAAAAACCTTAATTCATCAATAGATTGATTTAGAAAATCGTTTGACAAGGGACCCATGTTTAGATTGAAAATTGGGAATTTTGGTGTTTGAATTACTTTTGAAAATCTTTGATAGAACTCCTTGAATGAGAGGTTATTCAAGAATCAAGAGTTACCATACCTTAATTATTGAAGACCCATGAAATTGAAGAAGAAATCAGTTGAAAACCCATCTTCTAGCTTGAGCTTCATCAAGGTCTTCAATGGGGTTTTTCAGAGAATCTATTTTGAGAGGGAAGGGTCAATTTGAAGAATGGGTCTAATTCTAGGTTTTGGGGTTTTAGCCAACTTAAAATACCCTAACCGTTTATAATAATTCTCCAAGGTACCCAAACCACCACTCACTTATTTCGACATTTTAAACAAGTCAAACTTGAGTTTTATTTTCGCAGATTTCGTCAGGAACCAAGTACGTTATGCGGAGGTGTTCCATGGAGTTTCTGGATATTAAATTCCGAGACAGTAGATTCCGCGGTGTCTCCGCGACGCGGAGCCACTTTTTGGCCATTGGTGGAGCAGGTCCGCGACGTGGAGCCAATCCCTCCATGAACAACTTCAAGCTGCCTTGGTAGCTTATTTGGCCAAGGGTTGGGGTCCTCCTCGGGGACCCTTAGGGTGGTCCCGGGGAGTTGTACTCGAACGTTTTGACCCTACAAATATTTATTAGGACACTAGGGTCACCTCCACTGATTTTAGACTCCAAAAAACACATAAAACATGAACAACATACTAGAACACACCAACACATAAAAGGCTAGTTTCCGAACGTCTTTGTCGTCCCTTGACGTTTGACTTCCAAATTCTTTAAAACTAACTAAAAAGGCTATTCTTCATTATTTTAAAAAGTTATTAATGCATAAAACCCATGTGAGGCTCTACTTTACCCTACTTCATTTTGAGGGTTGTTACAATATCCCCCACTTAGGAACATTCGTCCTCGAATGACACTTAAAACACTTCCGAGGACTCAATGACCCAACTAGCGGCTCACAATACACAACATACAACATCAACATAAGAGCACACATCAAGGAGGAACATCAACTCCACATAAAAGGCTCAAAACAACTTTGTGCAATTCCAGAAAGTAGTAACACATCTACCAACTCCTTATGCATCAACTTTATTATTTCCCATTTCATTGGAGGAACTTCCTTTTGCAAATCAACATTCTTATTTCAAACACCAAAGAAACACAACAAGCAACTATCTCATTAAACTACATTATGGAACTTTATCATAAGAAATCATTTAAGCATGCACTTCAAATCAACTCATGCAACACAAGCAAGTAGAACTTTATTCACCGACTCATAATGCATCAACCACATAGGCCATTCTCATGTTCATAGGAGGAACTACCTTCTCCTAATCATGACATGATGTATATCCGTTTTATATCATCATAAGGTGCAATAGGCAATGGCTTTCAAATGCACACATATACATGATCAAAATTTCCACTCATGAGGCAATTAAGCAATTCATACTAGTTGCACCCTAACATGAGGATTATAGATCATCTACTAGTCTTATTATTTAATCATCATACTATCAAGAACATACATGGCATTACCATGTTTAGTTATGTTCAAGGAGGGACTACCTTAATTTAGTCACAACATACACACAAGGCATCAAAAAACTCATAAGCAGGCATTACACAAAGGTCAATTCATTTAAGGAGAAATTCTCAACTTCTAACCTAAGCATGCTCATACTTTCTTCCTCATGAAGTCAAGAATGCATTCAGCATTAAAATATGCATATTGACATGAGAAACATGAATTTTATTACTAAAATTCCATTTATTTTATGTAATAAGAATCCTTCAAAACATGCATAACATAGTGTCTTCTAGGACATGCATAACATTCGGAGATCATGCAACTCATAATCATATGCAAGACTCCAAAACATGAACAAGCTACTAGGAACTCTTTGGTCTCAATCTTGAATAAGAATAGAAGGAAAAGATAAGGATACCAAAAACCTTACTACTCACTCATCATCCCCACTTAGGTTAAACCCATCTAAGAGCACAATAAAGTAACCAAGATAACTATCACTTACCAATTAAGCACAATGTCCCCCTCTTGGGATCAAGTTATGCAAACTCCTTTAATTATTACCTCCTTCAACTCTAAGGTAGGAACCATTCTCCACTAAATCTTCACTATACTCCCTTAGGTGAGGATTTCAAGAATCCAAAAAAAATGAATATCTATACCACTCCACTTCATATCCATCACCCATAGTGGTTCTCAACATGGAGAACTCAAGGAAGTTCAATGTAGAAATAGTAAGGGCACTCAAAACCTTACCATCTAGGAACATTATCCCCCACTTGGGGTGAGCTTAATCAACTCTTCATCACATCTTACCCTTATCATCACCTTTGGTGTAACTTTCCGCTCAACCATGCCTAGGCATTATCTAAACACCCTATTTGGATGACCATACTTAAGATCAACCTTACAAGATAACTATCATTTTTAGAGTTGGTCAACACCTATTCTCTTGTCCTTCCCATGAACTAAGGGGTACATGCAACTCTCCAAGTTAACCTTACAGCAAAACACTATCTCAACTCATAGAACAAAACCCCTTTTCCATTCTTACGGCAAGCCTACACAAGAACTCTGATTCACACAAGGACAACCATGAAGCATCACTCATAAGAAAAAAGTAACTTTCAACTAACACTAGTTACCACATTCCTTCAAAACTCATCAAATCTGCACCATGACTTTCTACTATCATTACCCATCACCATAAAGCAACTCATCATCCTAAGAAGGATTTCATTCTTACCATATGAATCTTATCATACAAGAACTACACCACCTTACAACATTTTCAATGTATTGCTTCCAACCTCATAGGTCACACATAGCCATGATTGGCATCACAATACGATTTCCAAATCTACCTTCATATATACTCATATAGTCACCACTTCATAATAAGCATTAAATCTCACCTTTTTTCCCTTGATCCTTGCAACATCACCCCGTCCAAGTAATCACATCTAGAAGACCACCGGACAAGGGAAAATAAGAGAGAGAGATCATATGGATTTAAGCTCTACGGCACGACACAAGAGTAATGAAGAAAGTGAAACTTCTATCCTCCTATAGCCTTTCGCTCATAGATGTGTCGCGACTCACACCGATGAACAAGACTCTACTAGATGTGGCTCATGAGACGTTGAATCCTAAGACCATTTTCATAACCTTATGTTCTGATACCAAGTTTGTAACGACCTGAGAGCACCCCCTAGCTGTTACGGCGTATTCGACCTCATGGAGGTCTTATACAAGCCCTTAGCATTCTTCATAGCATTTATCATAGAAAAATAGTGGAAAATTTAAAACTTTTACATAATATAACACAAGGCTTAAAAGTCACCTCATTTAAACCTTTAATAAAAAATTGGAGTACTGCGTCTCAAGGTAGCCATCTTAAAAACATGACTACAACACAAGAGGGACACAACCTTTACAAAACAAAAGAAACTACTATCTAGTACATTGAACTTAAGGAAACTCTTTAACATAAAGGTCCTTGAATCTTTAAGGATACACCTGAACTTGGGAATAGTAAGCCAATCTCATCACTTCTAGGAAAGGCCCTTTGGCCACCACCACCTACACTTGGTGTAAAAAGATGAAGAAGAATGGTGTTAGTACAAGAATGCACTAAGTATGATAACCGCGCAAAAACATGCTTTTAAAAAGGACATTTAGTTGGAAACCATGCATCATGCCTTTTTAGAGAAACTTCAAGAACATTTAGTACAATAGAAACAATATAAACCACATACATCATCCTACACATAGAAACCATTCATAATTGCACATACATCCACTTATAACATTTTAGGCACATTCAATGCATACAATACATTACCTTCCTCTTTCTCTTAACTCCTTTCCTTAAGCAACCCTTAGGGAATACTTGGTGGAATGTAACACCTTAAGGTTACCAAGGGTAAACTTACATATAGCGATCATCAATCCAACCACATATATTCATAGAGTCATAAGCACACCATAAGACGTAGTCTTCACATAGGAACCATCACCTAAGACAACCCCCAAGTCACACTATTGCAATGTGAAAGTAGCATCCCATAATACTACTCACACAAAGTGTTCCTAGGAAGCCACCATAGACTAGGCACGTCATATTCACCAAGTCATAATATCTTCATTTAACATTAGACATAAGACCAACATACTTCATAACATCATATAAGGACTCATTCATTTACTACATCATTAGTCATAACCCATTTAGTTCATATCATAGGTAAACCACCCTCACAACCCCTTCACAAGCTCACGTGTGCTATGTACACATGGAGTCCCATACCCCCACATATACTAAGCAAACCCATTAAGAAGTCTTAAGTGTAATTAACATGCATAATCATACTTCATGTCTTGACATAAGTAAAGTCAACCTTAACATGCTTTCATATTAACATACATAGACCATAGTCTTTATTACATAACGAGCCTAATCATAACCTCCCTTAGAGTCCACTTGTGCAACGCATCAGTAGGGTCCATAGTCCTACCTACACTAAGTAACTCTTCAAGAAATCATGACTAAAGTTCATATGCGTATCTTAGTTCATTTCTTAACTTTCGGGAGACATCGCCATAACCGACATAGACTATGTGAGCTACATGCAATCTGGTGTTCTACTCCCACACCGAAAAGAGAAGGTAGTACTTGCCAATGTAGGACCTAGACACATAATAGATATCTAGTGGATCCACTAAGCTAAGACCTACGCGGGCACGTAGTTATGGAACAAGGAGATTGCTACTAGAAACCTTAACTTTCTAGGCATGGAGGTTTCCAGCTCATGAGACAACATCTATGTTGGGAACCCAAATATGCTAAATGTGAAGGTTCTCTTGTGGGAAGCCAGACTTGCTAAACGTGAAGTCCCCACTCTCATTTTTCATGTTAACTCGGTGTTAAGCTCCAACTCCCTTTTTAAACATCTTTAAGCCTTTATTTAACATTAGGTTATAAATAGGCTTTAGGGACTTTATCCCTTATATCATATAGCTCAAAGGTTTCTAAGATGAGAATGACCTTTTATCATAGAACCTACATTATGTGAGAATGACCTTTCACATACTCATACCATATTCATAACATAGTCTAGTTTAGAGTACAATTGAGGAAACCTTTCTAAAGACTCACTTTCACTAAATTATCATAAACCTTATTAATTCATTCATGTGTGTGTGTACATATGTGAGAAAGCCTTTCACATAAACACTGTTATACAATACATATTCATGAGCAATTCACATATAAAGCCTTTAGGGATACTAGACCACACACCCACACTTCATCATAGGAGACAAGGACATATTCAACATTGACTAGGTACTCCTAACATGTATATGATCACATATTCATATATGGGTCATATAGGTAGGGGTCATTCCACAATAGTACTTAACATAATCAATCATGTAGACCACACCTTATCCCTAACATTATCATTCACATTATACTCCTCATCATCAAAACACTTTAAACATCATGCTAGAATTGAGAATTTCATACATAACCTTCATAGTACAACTTCATAAACATATGCATCATAATCATCAATTCACTTCACATCTATTGCCTTCAAGGCCATGATCTCAACATGCATAGATAGAGAAGAAGTAAACACCGCCACCATAATTGGATCAAACCACACAACATCAATTCTAATGCTATAGATTAGAAGTTAAGTCAACTTACCAATTCTGCAAGCCATGATCATCATGGATCAATCCTCAACAATTCATAATCAATTTACATCGATAGCAATAGGAATGTATAATGTAATTCAATAACATAAACATAATCTAAGTACAATTCTACAAAGAAAGGGATCAACCCATAACTTTGCCCATAAGACCATAATTCTCAACTCATCAATATACCAACAATTCAACATGAATAAGTATACATAATCATAGGAAAATCAATAAAATCTAATTTAAACATAATTTCACCAATAGAGATCATATTCACAAAGACCCACATCATAGGCCAATTTTTGAGAATTTGGGGATCATGGGTTCTTTAAGAATTCCTTTGAAAATTATCTCAAAAACCTTAATTCCACATTAATTCATCAATAGAATGATTTAGAAAATTGTTTGACAAGGGACCCATGTTTAGATTGAAAATTGGAAATTTTGGTCTTTGAATCACTTTTGAAAATCTTTGATAGATCTCTCTGAATGAGAGGTTCTTCAAGAATCAAGATTTACCATACCTTAATTATTGAAGACCCATGAAATTGAAGAACAAATCAGTTGAAAACCCATCTTCTAGCTTGAGCTTCATCAAGGTCTTCAACGGGTTTTTGAGAGAATCTTTTTTGAGAGGGAAGGGTCAATCTGAAGAATGGGTCTAATTCTAGGTTTTGTGGCTTTAACCAACTTAAAATAATCTAAAGTAGGTAGAATAACCATTTACAATAATTCCCCAAAGTACCTAAACCACCCCTCACTTATTTGGACCTTTTAAACAAGTCAAACTTTAGTTTTATTTTCACAAATTTCGTCGGGAATCAAGTCCGCGATGCGGAGGTGTGCGATTGAGTTTTTGGATATTAAATTTCGACATAGTAGAGTCCACGGTGTCTCTGCGACGTGGAGCCACTTTTTGGGCATTGGTGGAGCAAGTCCGTGACGCGGAGCCACTCTCTCCATGAACAACTTCAATCTGCCTTGGCAGCTTGTTTGGCCAAGGCTTGGGGTACTCCTAGGGGACCCCTAGGGTGGTCCCGGGGAGTCGTACTCAAACGTTTTGACCCTAAAAACATTTATGAAGACACTAGGGTCACCTCCACTGATTTTAGCCTTCAAACAACACATAAAAACATTAACAACATACTAGAACACACCAACACATAAAAAGCTAGTTTCCGAACTCTTGGTCGTCCCTTGACGTTTGACTTCCAAACTCTGTAAAACTGACTAAAAAGGCTATTATTCATTATTTTAACAAGTTATTAATGCATAAAACCCATGTGAGGCTCTACTTTACCCTACTTTATATTGAGGGTTGTTACATGACCACAAACGGAGCCACCCACAGACTGTAGGTCCAATGATGGGCCATGGGTGGGCAATCGTAAGTCTTGGTCTGAGAGTTGAGTTTTAGAACTCAAACCACGGACTGACAAGATGGACTGTATCCCAACCCACATAACATAAGTGATGCATCATAGGTAGAACATTAGAGAAGTCGGACAAGTGTGGAACGATGGAGCAAGACGATGGACTGTAGGTTGACCCACGGTCCGTCCTGCACATCCGTCATTGATGATTTGAAAGTTGAAGGTTCTAGTACATAATGAAATTCTCTAAGTGTTGAGCCACAGAAGGGACTTACAGACCGTAGGTCAACCCACGGTCCGTAGGTTGAAGCATCGACTGAAACTACATCCCAACAGTTTATTTCCCTTTTTTGTTTCCTATTTTATTTTGGAGTTGTAGTCGCCGCTATTGGGGGTTAGACATTATTGTAAACGCTTAGTTTTTGGTGTTTTTGGTGTTTTTGGGAATTAACTTGCTAACTTTAGCAATTTGATTTCCAAAATCGTTTGATAGAATTTTCACTTTGAATTTCAATTCAAGATTTGGGTTTTCATCTATTCTACTTGTAAATTCATGAATTCATTTAACCTAATTATGAATTGTGAATTCTCAACCATGAGTAGCTAAATCCACAACTAGAGTTGTGGGAATCATGAGCAATTAACAAAGTATGAATAATAATTAAGTAATTCTTGAATAGTGTTTACATATGTATTGTTACTTCTTTCGCTTAGAAGTCTTTTTAACGGTGCGTAACGTTAAAACTCGCCTCATTTCTACTTGCCAGACTAAGGAGGTAGTTAGTGAGAAAAGAATTAACAATAGAGATTTAGTGCATGCTATCTATTAGTCTAATGCCAATTGGAGCGAGGGTGAAAACTAAGTCATCCATTGATGTGATGTCTAATTTGTGGTAAACATAAGGGTTAGTAAAGCATACACCATAGCCGGACCAAGGTGCGAGATAAAATTCCCTACTTGGAGGACCACTAACTTAGGGATACCTAACTTACCAACATTGCATGTACACCACTAGGAAAGGATTATTATTATTAGGATTACTGCGTTAAGAGCTTGTGGGGAACACATATACTCTAGTTTCTCTCTAATATTGTTAACTTAAAGTTGAATATTGCCCACTTGTTACTTAATCAACAATTAGTTACTTGCTTACAAAACCCCCCCTTTATTTGCTTGTCTCGCAAATAGTTTGATTCAACATATATAATATTGGATTAAGTTTAAGTCTGAACCATAATTCTCGTGGGATCGACCCCAACCTACAAGTTGGGTTCTTTATTTGACAATGATAGCTTATACTTCTTTAGAGATGTGTAATTTTAGAGTGCCACCTATACAATGGAAGATTATGCTAAGTTGTATTTGAGAGAGATGGTACGGTTGCATGGAATACCCTTGTCCATTATCTCCGATAGAGGTACTCAGTTTACTTCATAGTTCTGGAAGTTGTTCCAAAAGGGTTTTAGCACTAAAGTTAATCTTAGAACAACTTTTCACCCCCAAATCAATGGGCAAGTAGAGAGAAAAATCCAAATATTGGAAGACATGTTGAGGGCTTGCGTGTTAGATTTCAAGGGTAATTAAGATGACCATTTACCCTTGATAGAATTTTCCTATAATAATAGGTATCATTCAAGTATTGGTATGGCTACAAATGAGGATCTTTATGGTAGGAACTGCATATCTCCTATAGGATGGTTTGAGGTGGGTGAGGTTGCTTTGATAGGACCCGAGTTAATTCATGAAGCTATTGAGAAGGTCCGACTAATTAGAAAGATGTTGAGAACGGCCCAAAGTCGACAAAATTCTTATGTTGATGTTAGAAGGAGATACCTTGAATTTGATGTGCTTGATTGGGTTTACTTGAAATTCTCACCCATGAAGGGTGTAATGAGGTTTGGTAAGAAAGCGAAACTTATTCCCCATTTTTTAGCCCATATCAAATTTTGAGACTTGTTAGTAAGGTTGCACACGAGGTTGAATTGCCAAATGAGTTGGCATCGATGCATCCGGCTTTCCATGTCTCTATGTTGAAAAAGAGTGTTGGAGTTCCGACATTCATATTTCCTCGAGAAGGGTTAAAAGTGACAGAGAACCGGTTGAGATCTTAGACCTGCAAGTTAAGAGGCTGAGGAACAAAGAGGTTGCTTTCGTTAAGGTGTTATGGAGAAACCATCTACTTGAGGGTTCTACTTGGGAGGTCGAGGCTGATATGATATCTTGATATCCTCATCTTTTTCCTCCTATTCTAGCTTGAGGTAATGAGTTCCTCTTGGTTTGCTTATATTTGAAGTGAAATGTGTTTTTATGTGTTTCCACTATTTCCTTACATAAGCATGTTCATGAAAAAACTTATGTTTTGAAAGAGAATGGCTTCTGTGAATTATTTTGCTCATGTTGTTGAGTATTGAGTATGAGTTGCTTATAGACTTCACGATATGAGTTGTAGAACATGCCTTGACTTGGAGTGGAGATTCCCTACTTGAAATTGTGCTTTTTGAGATTGAAATGCATATAGGCTCCATGAGATTGTGTTAAGCATTGTTTTGAGTTAGAGATGATAGTTCCTCCTTGAACATGAGAAGTGTTAAGATTTCATGCATATTAGGTTGTTAGATGTAGTTCCTACACCCTTATGGTTCATTAAGTATGTTGATCATCGAAATGATGTTTCCTTCTTAATTGTGTGCATTTTGGATATGTTGCATGCATGATAGGCTGCTAGTCCAGAGGTTTTCTCTAGAAACGTGCTTAGAATCTCATTCGATGATGAATGATCCCAAGGGAGAGTTACTGTAACACACTGGATTCGAAACGAGGCAAATAGCAGCTTTTGGGGAAACTGAAGGTGCCATCCACGAGGGCCAACCACGGCCTGTGGGTTAACCTACGGACCGTAGGTGGGGGCCATGGATAGAAATCTCAAAAAAAGTCCAGGAATGGACCTTAGAGGTACCCATAAACTGTAGTTCTATCGATGCCCCGCGGTCTAACATCCCATCCATTGGCAAGAATTCTCTGACAACAAACGATGGCCAACCAGGAAGGACCGTAGGTCAGTCGATGGTCCGTCGGTCTTGGTCCGTGGTTCGTGGCTGACATTTATTTTTAGAGGCTTAAGGGTCTTTTCAGGTTTTAATTTAATCAATGTGGTGTTGTTTTGCCTAAGTCTAAGACACCTATATACATATTTTTAACTCCTAAAATTCCCCACTTAAGTCATTCTCTCAAAATCCCAAACCAAAACTCCCCTCATTTATCCTCTCTGTAGAAGGTAGAATAAGAAGAAGGATATATAAACTAGGTCAAAATTAAGTCTCCCAATTTTCAATCTTTAGTGGGCATTGTGACTAAGGTATGATGTCTTTTCATCCATGGGATCCTTCCTCCCATGGAGTCCCCTAAAATTCCACAATTGGAAGAAGAATTAACCCAATTGTAGTTAGGGTTTCCTCCATTGTTGTGAATTATGATTAATGTTGATCCAATTGAGTGGATTTTGATTGTTTATCATTGAATTGATAGAGTTGCATGTATTTAGGATGAAATTACATGTACCCATGTCTATCCTATGATTTTAAGGTTGAATTGATGTAGTGGGTTTGATGCCATGTGAGGGAAAGTCTATGAGTTAGATATATCCTTATAGGATTGATGAATTATAATTAGAATTTCTTGAGAGTGAAGTATATGATGAATATGATGTTATTTGCTTGACAGTAAAGCATAGATGATAATCATGAGATGTAGTGCTTTGAGAGGAAAGCCTAGACTATGACTTGTTGATTGTTGATGTTGTATTATGGAAGGGATACTTCCTAGAATGAATTGATAAGCATGATTGTATGAATATGAAAGATTTACTCACATGAATGATTCTAGGTTGAAAGGATTGATCACCCAAAATGAATCTAGACTAAAATGATTAATGAATGATGAGCCTAGAGGCGCTTACCCTTGCCCTCCTTATGCAAGGATATGAGGTGATTCCCATACACATTAGAATTGAACAAGAGGTGAGTCCCCACGTTCCCACTATGATGAATGGACTTGGAGGTGAGTACCCATGCTCCTTATGAAATAATGTGGAGGTGAGAACCCATGTCATATGCTAAGGTTGTGGAGGGGATTACCCGCAATCTAAAAGTAAGTAAGGCAAGAGACGAATACCCGTTAGCCTTTACAAGCTGCGCATTTGGAGTGTTGCTACATACGCCTTCCATGATGTAAGTTGTACTAGAGGCGAATGACCTAAGTCTTGGCTAAGGTTAAGTGAGGTTGCTTAAGGTAGTATTCCTCTTTCATTATGAAGCTTATTATGACTTGAGTATGATTATACCTTATGTCTTATGTTGACAAATTCTTATGTTGTGTTGTTTATGCTAGCCATCATATTTAGTACTTGATTGTACTAACCCATACTCTTGCCTACATTCTTACCAAATGTAGGGTCCAGGGCTCCAGATTCACACATTTGTGGCTAGGTCCTTAGTTGATCAAGAAGTGAAGTTTTTGTGAGTCCTCATTGTGTTCGAGGATGTGATCACCACTCTCTATTATGCTTTTGCTTTATGTTTTGAACTATTGTATCGGATGTGTCCTAATATTTCTATTCTCTTATGATTAAATGGTTTGAGACAATGTCATGTTAGACTTCCCCTTGCTTTTATAAAAAGACTTGATTGTATTGAAAAGTTTTCATTCTCACTCATTTCTATTACTTTATGTTATGATATGCTAAGCTGCTTGTATGAGGCCTCTCGGGGTCTTATACGCCTTGTTACATCTAGCGGTACCCCTGGGTCTTGACAATGTGCATGTTGAAAATTTCAAAATTGAGGAGAAATAGGTAGAAGGGTGAGCTCAGGAACCATTCAGTGAACAGCTTAGAAGGTCAGTAAACCTGATATGTATTGCCATTTTGACCAACTAAAGGGTTGTAGTTCTGGTAAATTCAATGAGCAAAAGTGCCATTCGGAACAAGCCGAATAGGTCGGCAACATAAGTGGATACCGCCGATCGAGGCACGAACTGAAGGGTTAAAAGGGCTGCCAACCATTTTAAATTCAAAAATCCCCTTTATTTTTGCATTTTTCGATTTGCACTCTTACACTTTCAGTTTTATATCATATTTTGTTTCAAATTTTTGCGTGGGTGTCATTGCTGTGTTGGAATCCGTGCGCGTTTTCACATTTTTGACTGAGTTTTATGTCTATCTAATTTTGAGGCTGGTGTCCTAAATTTTCTTTACATTTTTGCCATTTCCTAAGCATGCTCATATAATTCTTAGATCTATTGTATAATCTTGAGTACTTGGTGGTTTTTGAACATTGGGCTATTGATCGAACTTGTTAGATTTCATGATTAGCCTCCTATAGTTTTAATTCTGTTCATAAATTGCTTTAAATTGTGGGTGTGTGATTGTAGCTTGTTTGGTCTGATATGGGTAAAGTGTAAGTAACCCGAGCTGTATTGATCAACTGAATTTTCCCAATGATAGATCGGGAGACGTCATTCTGAAGGGCAAAAGACGTTGATTGGTCGATTTTAGATAGAATAGGGGAAGTCTCAGAACCCCGAGATTGGTACTAATATGGGCTAGGTATTAATTATATAAAATAGGGCTGTAATTTTTTTCTCGTAGGCTGTGCATTAAAAATTGTGGGTTGGAGTAGAAATATGACACGAGAAGCAGTTCTGCAAGCTTAGTCGAGCTCACCAGCTAACTGGTCGATTCGCCAACTAACCCATTGCACCACTTTTTTGACCTGAATGGTAGCTTTAATATTCTGTAACATTCGTTGATATGCTTGTCCTCACCGATTTTACTCAGCAATTCGCCAAATGCCCTTGTGATCGCCTTTTTCAGCCCATATTTTTTAAAATCATTCTGTGATATTCGGCGAGCTACCCTTGGCTCCCTTATTAAATTCGGTGAATCACCGACAAACCTTGGACCTCGGTGACTTGTGCTAAATTCTACACATTTTTGTTCTGTAAATTTTGGTGAGCCCTTTAAGGCTCACCGAATGAGTTCTCTAAGGCTCGCGGAATGAGTTCTGCGATTCATCGAGCTAGTCGGTGAGTTTTACTTCATGTGTCAAATTTGATTGTTCACTAACCTGCTTCTAATGCATCCATTTTATTTGTGCTGTCTTGTTGATATAACTACACTGAAAGTACCCAGAAGAAACCAACCACCCTGAAAAAGAGCACAAGGAGTGGTGATATTTGAAGAGGCTGCTCCTCCACGATGTACGCGACCCAAACTTCCTCCGACAGGGTAAAAAAAGAGATAAAGGAAAGGAACCTGCGGAAACGAGTCCAATTGATTCTATCTTTAACAACATGGGTATCTACAACACCTATCTCAAGACATTTGATTCATATAGAGAGGATAAAGCTAGGTCTAGAACTCCAGTCTATGAGTCGGAGCTAGAGGATGACCAGATCCTTCAGTGAAGACGGGCTGAGTTGCACTCCAATGCACTACATGATCCAGCAAGACTCCTGGTAACTCCGATAGTTCCTCCATCTCCAGCACAGAAAGATGAGCTGGCATCACTAGTGCCCCTGATACAAGCACCTCCACCGCTTTTGATGAACAGGTTTAAGGCCGCCATGTTGAGAACCATTTTTGGAAAGAAGACGCTGTCCAATGATGGGGTAGTGGACAAGTATCCAACTATGTGAGACACAATTTATTTCCATAAATTAGACAGGTTTACATAGCCTTGAGGATCTTATATACCTTCTTGGGTTTGGGAATTCTATGAGGACTGCGAGAAGCTGGTCCCAACGAGCAAGAAGAAAGCCAACTCATTTTCACATATTGATCATATGGTGGTATGACGTAAAAGGGTAAAGTGTAGCAGTTCGGACATCAATGAGATGTTCGGGTGCACAATCAATGTAATACATTTCTTAGCAGACAAGATTCAGAAGAAAACCCTCGACGATATTAAGGGATGGTTAGCTCTCTTGATTATTGAAATTACACAACCGGGATTAAGTCAGGGGTCCAAATCGAGATGAAAGACCTGAATGTAGCTGCAGGGTATTGGATAAGATTCATTAGCAGTACATTGATGCCATCACACAATAAGTCCATCCTCTGGCAGCTTTGTTGGGATCTATTATTGACTGGGATAGACTTAATCTTGGGATGATCATCGAGCAGGAGATGGCAATGAGGGCCAAGGAGAGCCAGACACCTCTTCAATTCCCCGTTCTGATCACAGAGTTATGCTGGTGAACTAGAGTGCCCTTTGCGGCAAAGACAGATGTTGAAGTGACTCCCACTTCCTCTACTAACATTCGGAGGATTGAGGCTGAGTATACAAAGGATGATGCTGAGCGAAAGAGGACAACACTGATGGACACATCTCTGGTTATCGAAGTAGACATGATGGAGGCAGACACTACTCCTTCTACTTAGGCCAGTGAGCCTTCTGGTATACCTAGTTCATATTCTCCTACTACATCTGCTCCCACTGCTTTTTCTGCTAGTGCTTCCAGCCCGCTTTGATACAGGCCATGATATATAGAATGGGCCACCTAGACCTTTTGACTGATGTGCGTGCCTCCCGAGTTGAGGCATCTATCCCAGGGCTGACTGAGCGAGCCATTATTGCTGCCCTTGTCCACATTTGGGATGAGCTACGAGATTAGAGAGAGATGATTACAGCTCATAAGATGGAATTGGATGTAATCACTGTACGAGTCGAGGCATGTAAGCAAGGAGGTCGACAGTCTGAGGATGTGACCACCTCATGAGCTGATGTTGTTGTGTTGATGGTCAGATAGAATAAATAACTACATTGACATTTAGATGCACTTTGGCACTATGGACTTCTTTGAGTGTCTTATTTCAGAGGTTCCAGCTATTTCCAAGATCCCCCCAGGCACTACGACTTGAGATGTTGTTGTATTTGAGAGGGCCGATGAATCAGACACTCCAGAGATAGATGAGGACGAGGTGTTGTCACGACCCAAGCCTAAGGCCTAGACGTGACCGGCGAATGGGGAACCCGAAGGAACCCCAAACAAGCCTCATAGCATATCATTACACATCCTTGGTCCCGGAAGCAATTAAAATGACCATAAGCGATAAGCATAATCAAGGGGGAAATCGGGACTAAGGGAGCAAGAGAAACAAAAAAGGAATGATACATAAATACCATAGATGAGTCAAGCTCAAGCA